>JAODAL010007131.1:0-127768 GCA_025379985.1 Phyllomedusa bahiana
GTGGGGAAAATGAGTTTGACTAAATGTCCAAGAAGCACTGCGATCAACCAGAAACTTCATCTGCTGGCAACTACTTTGAACCAATAGAGAACTTTATGTCAACCCCCCTCCCTATGGACTGTCCCACTGCGCTGCGCCCATGCCCCTTTTTCTATCGTTAAATATGTGTACCGCCCTGAATAAAGTTAGGAGTGCATGGATAAAAATTGGACCTGAACAACGCGTCTGACTCTTTCTTTCATTGGCCGGCCCGTGCACTTAGGCCCACTGATTTGGAGTCCGGAGTGGGAACAGGAGACCCATGCCCGCTTTATGACCTTGACACACCCGCTCCCTAACTTCCCATTTTTTACCAAGGTGTGCATGACCTATACATCTCTATGTAAAATCCTGTCTGAAGCCAACACTATGGTAAGATATAGATACAGGGAATAAGCATTTGGAATCATTATGGGTAGATATGCATGGGGGTAATAACAATATTAAAATTCTAATAGGGGTCTGCTACAGGCCCCAAAATACAGCGGAACCCATGGAAGATGTACTCCTCAAACAAATAGATGAGGCAGCTAATATAATAAAGGTTGTTATTTGGGCGACTTTAACTACCCAGAAATAAATTGGGAAACTGAAACCTGTGGCTCTTATAAAGGAAACAGGTTTTTGTCAATAGCTAAAGATAATTACCTTTCCCAAATAGTGCAGGAGCCGACTAGAGGGAAGGCCCTTCTAGACTTAACATAGACTAATAGACTGAACAGAGTAACAAAGGTTCAGGTTGGGGGGCACCTGGGAAATAGTGACCACAATATAATAAATTCTCATTTATCCTGCAACAGAGTCTTTTGTTGAGGAGCCACAAAAACACTGAATTTCAGGAAGGCTAATTTTAATCTACTTAGAGAGGCCCTCAACCGCATTGACTGGGACAAGGTATTTAAAAATAAAAGAACAGATAATGAATGGGAGATCTTTAAAAACATCTTAGTCACCCACTGTTATATGTACATACCTTATGGAAATAAAATGATTAGAAACAAAGGCAAAAATAAAGCGTTTAAGCTCCTTAAACAGGAGGGCAGTGAGGAGGCCATAAAGGAAAAAAATAAAATATGTAAAATAATGATAAAGTCAGCAAGTCTGGAGACAGAAAGCCATTTTGCCATAGAAAGTAAAACTAACCCCAAAATATTTTTTAACTATAGAAATAGTACAAAGATTAAAACGGAAAATGTTGGCCCTTTGAAAAGTAGTGAGGGAGATATTGTGGAGGGCGATGAGGATAAAGCAAACCTATTATACAATTTTTTCTCCACTGTATATACTAAGAAAAATGACCTTCCTGTTGACTAGCAGAGGGATGAGGTAAACTCCACCTTAAATGTTTCTTGTCTAACCCAGGGAGAAGTGCAGCTCTGTCTTAAGGAGATTAAAATAGACAAATCCCTAGGTCCTCACGGTATACACCTCTGTGTCCTAAGGGAGTTAAGAAATGTCACAGATAAACCCCTATTCTTAATATTTATGGACTGTATAATAACGGGTTATGTCCCAAAGGATTGGCACATGGCAAATTCGGTGCAATACTCAAAAAGGGGTCAAAAACTGATCCTGGAAACTACAGGCCAGTAAGTTTAACCTCTGTTATAGGTAAAATGTTTTAAGGTTTTCTAAGCGATGCTATACTGGAGTATCTCACTAAAATTAAATGTATAACGCCGTTCCAGCATGGGTTTATGAAAGATCAGTCCTGCCAAACTAATCTCATAACCTTCTATGAGGAGGTTAGTTCTAGACTGGATAGGGGTGAGGCATTGGATGCTATATAACTAGATTTTTCTAAAGCATTTGATACCATGCCACATAAAAGATTGGTAAGTAAAATGAGAATGCTTGGACTGGGGGAAAATGTTTGCAAGTGGATAAGTAACTGGCTCAGTTCTGGTTCAACAGACCATTTACAGTTTAATTTTCAGCGGCTTTCTGCACTTTTGGCGCCCATCCAATCAGTGCAGAGCACAGAGAAGTGTCAAAAACGTAATCGCTGAGGTGTAGGGCTCTCATTAGTTGCTAAAATCACATGACCATGTTATATATATTTCACTGTATTGCCTTGTGAATGCCATTTTCAGCTCACTCTCTGTACTATACAGACTGCTTTTAGTTAGTTATATAGCATTTTCCTCTCCATAGACAGCAATAGTTAGGGAGTTTGCTACTGCTGGCTGCATCTTTCCCACACACAGAAGCTGTTATTTGCTGACATTTGCAGGCTTATTCCTCCCCTTCCCTTCTAGAGGGAAGGGGAGGAATAGAAGATTAACCCCATGGCGATTGTTCTATGTCTATGGCCTGTACCCCTGATAATCATATTACCAGGTAGGTAGGTAAGGGCTTCAGGTAAATAGACAGGCAGGGACCCAAGTATGGAGGTAAATGGGCAAGTCTTCTGATAGGTAGACCCCAGGTATGTAGGTAGACCCCAGGTAGGTAACTAGGTAGGCCTTAGATTGGTAAGTTGGTATTCTGCAGGTAGGTTGGTAGGCCCCAGGTAGGTAGATCCCAGATAAGTAAGTAGTTAGGTTCCAGGTAGGTAGACCCCAGTTAGGTAAGTAGGCCCAAGTTAAGCAGGTAGATGGGCCCCAGGTAGGCAGGTGGTAGGTAGACCTCACTTAGGTAGGTAGATAGGCCTCAGATAGATCAGTAGGCCCCAACTAGGTAGTTATATAGGTCCCAATTAGGTAGGTAAGCCCCAGTTAGGTAGGTAGACATATCCCAGGTAGATAGGTAGACCCCAGTTAGGTAGGTAGATAGGCCACAGTTAGGTAGGTAGATAGGTCCCAGTGAAAAAGAAAAAAAACAAAACAAAAAACTTACCTCTTTCCATTCTTTTGACGACTGTCTGGCCAGCTTCTAGCCAGTGAAGCCCGAAGTAGGCTGCAGATCGGCGGCAGCATTTGACAGACAGCACAGGCATTCTGAGGCAGGATGTGCCGGCCGGGCCTTTTGTGCGGAGGGCCCCATAGAAGCTTCCACGGTGATGGTTTTTCCGCCACTGATGGGACCTCCAGTGATCACAAGAATGGGGCTTCTAAAAGTCCTGCCATCTGAACAGCTTGATGGTCATGCATGTATCTTGCCACTTTGTGTGCTGTCTCCAGGAAAGAAGCTGATCGCTCGGCTATCTCCATTTGTTCCATAGACATAAAATATTAAGCAATCAGGAATGAGCAATCAGGAAGCACAACATTTAACAGCAGGAGGATGGGTTGGATTGGAGACAAAACCACTTTGGGACTTACAGTGATCCAAAGAATAGGGCTCCTGAGAGACCTGCCATTTGAATATCTCGATGGTCACTCATGTACCCTGCCATTCTGTTTCCTGTCTGTGGAAAAATGGAGATAGCTCGTTATTTCCATCAGTATCAATACCATCAGACGAATATCCTATCTTGCTTAATATTTGATGTCTAATATTAAGCAAGGTGGGTCAAAAAGCACAACATTTAACTAAAACTACCTTCAATGGTCATGAAAGAGTACCCCTTACCACTTAATTAGATGGTGTTTAACAGTTGGGTTGGAACTTTTGGCTCTTGATGCAAGTCCTTATTAAGCTCACCTGAAATTCATCTCATGGAAACTATTCCATGATATACAAACTGGGGAGCAGTGGCCCCAGTAATTTTTTGTGCCCTTTTCCAAAGATTTGAATACATAATTGAAAATGAGTTTGAGGGAATAAAAAGCTGAGGGATGTCAGTTCCCCCGGTTTCATGGGGAGCAATATCATTATATAACGTGGTTAAATAATGCAGGATGCATGGTGTCAGAGATCAGCACTACGAACCCATATTCAACTAATTCATCCAATGTTTAATATGATAATCCACAGAAGGAAAGCAAACTAGGCCATGTAAGGCATTGAATACCAATGATTCATTTATCAGCTCGGCTGGACTTACTGTTACTCAGCAGCATTTTAGTGGCTCACTAGTTAATGCTGCTACGAGACAGGATTGATGTTGGGAAACCTACATAACTCTTGTTTTTCAGAGCTGTGGCAGGACCTAGAGAACTCCCTGAAGGATGTCACTTTCAATCTTCTTCCACCAGCATAATGCTGCATTGCAGTTTGCAAGCAGCAAACCCTCTCACTGGCATGTCCTCGACCTGCAGCAAAGCAGATACGCTTCCAGATGGATATCTTTTGTTCTATTTCAATGAATGGAATTTCAATGAATAATAATATGCTATTTAATGAATAGCACAAATTGTGTGATGATCTGCTAAACGCATGGTTTGTTTGCATTTGACAATATTCAGTACATGTATAATCAGTACATATTAATGGGGGATGGAGGCTTTATAATATTTTAAGGATCATTTATTGATTGGATATGCATGAGACAATACAGCATCACACTGGTGCTATGTGTAATTTATTATCAAATCATTGACCTACTCAAAAGGGTTGTTTGCCTTAGACAATTTGTTTGCAAAGACTGCAATGAACATTTGATTACAGGGTTTTATAGTGATCTCCTATAAACTGTAGTAAATGTTCATTTGCCTTGTACTGCCACCATTGGAATAATGAAGCATCATGCACTTCATGTAGCTGCCCTCTGCTCTCACCAAAAGACGCTCATACTGGACTGGAGACCACTTTTTATTAACTGGGGTACTTGGAATGGGTTTTCTAAACCTGACAACTTTTTTAATCAGGTCTGCAAACAATAAATTGAGCATTACTAGATACTAAGTGAATACAAGTAAAACGGATGTTGAGAAGTCAACATTATCTCCAGCATGAAGAATACCTTATAATTTATACATATTGTTCAGGATGGGGGGATAGATTATATATGGTGCAGTGGAGAGTTAGTAACTTTAAGTGATCAGATAAGAAAAGCTTGGTGGTTTGCATTACATTTAATGAAATAAAGAGAAAGTGGAATGAGTGTTTTGTTGCTGACTTTAAGATTCAGCCTCTCACAGAAAAAACAGACAAATTCACAGAACAAAGGAAAAACCTGGCTAAAAGATTATACTTTAATTTCATTATTTAAAAAAACCCAAAACAATAAATTGATCATATAACAACAACAATTTCTTAAAAAAAGATATTTTGGTACAAATGGGCAATACACTACTCACAAAAGGTTAGAGATATTTGGCTTTCGGGTCAAATTTATGGAAAACATAAAAATATCATGGTACAGTGATATTGTATCCTGAAAGTCGGCCACTTAGGTCATAGCATGCAATGTTGATTTTCTCATTTCAAACAATTTAATGATACAAAAGTCAACAGCAGTAACGGTTATACACCATCAGAGAATGTCAATGTCTCACTAATATGTCATGTGGCCTGGAGCATCAATTACAGCTTGACAATGAAGTCTCATGCTGTTCACTAGTCGAGTTATTGACTGTTGAGGCATGGCATCCCACTTTTCTTGAAGGGCGCCCCTCAGGTCATTGAGGTTCAGGGGTACAGAGTTATGAGCTTCTGCATGGCGACTCAGCTGATCCCACAGGTTTTCTAGTGGGATCACCTCTGTAGAATGTGCAGGCCGCTTCATTTGAGGTACCCCAGTCTCCAACAGCCGTTCCCTAAGATCTTGATGAGCTGGAACATTGTTGTCCATGAAGATGAAATTAGCCCTGTGTTGTTCATGCAGAGGTACAATGACCGGATTAATTATGTTATTCAAGTAGTTGAGGCTTGTCACTGTAGCATTCACAAAGTGTAGGGCAGTTCTGTATTGGCTAGACACACCTGCCCACACTGTAACACCACCACCACCACCAAAGGCTTGTTTGGTAAAAACAGTGGCTGATGCATAGTGGTCTCTTTAACGTCTCCAGCATCATTGGCGGCCATCATTTCTACGCACAGTGAATTGACTTTCACCACTGAAACAGCACTGAGGACAACTTAAGAAGTGGCATAGACACATGCCCCCTAAGTAATAATGCTGCCACATATATTTCCACTTGTCTATTGTTATCTAAGGTTATTAATTCCCTTCTACTGTGCCGCGTGAATGTAGTGTTTATGGAGGCTTCATCTGTTTTACTCCTGTGCCTCCTTATATTTCCTACATCCTATATGTTGATATATTGAGTTGACAATTTACATGAATAGTGAGAGCCTACTGCACTGAATGTAGTACTTACCAATGTCATTGTACTGACTGATCTATTTTGGCTTCTTTGAAATCAATTAGATATAAGACTGTTAGTTTACACATTATGGGCGACATGTCCCATTAGGGCGGCGCCGTTTTTTGGGTGTATTTTGCGCCAAAAAACTGTTGACGCCCTATTCTCTATATCAATGAACTGCAATCCACCAAAACTAGGCGCATTATACGGCAGGCACGACACATTTGAATGTGCCTAAAGTAGGCGCATCAAATATGCTTGCAATGATATGCTATGCACCTAAATTACGCTATGCACCTAGGTTAAAGGGGTTTTTTATAATGGATTGCTTTTTTATTGGGGCCAAACATTTGGCAAAAGTGTCCCTTTAAAAGTGTCCCCACCTTTTCCCAGATCTCTCCTGTAAAATTTTTTCTGCACGCTCCCAGATTTCTTTTTAGCTACAGACCTGTTTATCTCTCCTGAAGGCTTTTTTGCATGGTTTTATAGCTCGACCTTGGTTTCTACTGCAGTCTGTAAAAGCCAGTAAACATCCCCCGAATTCAAAATAAAACCAAAAAAACAAAATGGGGAAAGAAAAATCAATGTAGTAGACAAACCCTTTTAAGCGATCAATTCTATGCAAGGTACACCAGACTTTTACGGGTTCTTAATTCACTCATATCATCATGTAATGCTCCTTAAAACTGGCATGGTGGCGCTTTTTTTCTGATATGTCACCTATGGTTCTTGTTTTCCATAATCAAATGATGAAAAACAACCTAAACAGCATAGGGTTCACGTTTTAAAACAGAATTTTTTTTTGGGTTTATGGGGAATTAAAAAAGGGTGACCTTAACATCTCACAATTGGTAAAATAACATTTGCAATTTTTGGGGGGACTTTTGAAAAGTGTCTAGGTGCAAGATTTTTTTGTTGCCCATAGCAACCCAATCAGGCTCCCCCTTTTATTTTTTTTCCATATTGAAATGTTTGAAATTGAAATGGCCTTGTTGGCTGTTATGGGCAAAAAACAAAAACTTGCCTAACGTTTTCTTATTTAAGTCTGTTTTAATCTTCTAAAAATAGAAAAAAATTAATTTGCAAATAGTCTATCATAATTGAGATCACACTATCTAGCCCGTTACCAGGCCATTCCCGGGCCCTTTCAAGATTAGGGGCAGACAAATTCCACAACAAATCGGGTCTAGGAGGACTAATGATTCTTATCAGCCCCCAAACAAGACCTAAGAACAGTCTTTCCTGGTTTGAGTACATCACTACTTGTCCCCTAAAAACTCCTTACACTAAGGCTGACTTTTTCTATGCAGCCACAGCAGACTCTCCAAAGCCAATTTTTTTTTAGGGAGTACACACAAAAATGTAAACCAAAACTTCTCTATGGCCAGGGGCCCCCCTGCAGTTTTGTTGAGATTTGTTTTCACCTTTACAGGCAATCCCCCCATCATTTTTTTCTGGTCTATAGAACATCTTGTGATCTCTAGTGCCATCAGTTCCTTAGTAGCCTCCAGCCCCTCTGTCTCTACTGCAGAAATAAAAGTTTGTACATGATGTTCAAGCCTTTAGGCCTAGTCTTATCCAATACTGGGCAACATGACATGCGTGACTCTCAAAAATTTTACAATCAGTATGGTATAAGCTCCCGGGGAGAACACAAACATCTTGAAAAATTCCGTGCCAACCCAAGTTCCTGCAATAAAACAGTTAACATATATGCCTGATCCAAAATCTGCATTTCATGGGGCTTTCTTTTGGTTTCCATGAATTTTTAAAGTGCTATGAAAATGTATTTTCAAATACATGTGCCAAATCACACCGAAATATGATGTACATTAGTGGCATGTGACTGCTGCAGCCAGTCAGCTGACTTTTCCAGTTGGAAGTGACAGAATAAAAACTGAAGACCGGGGAGATGTACAGATGGAACCAGAGACTAGAAGAAGGTGTGTTTAATTTTTTTAAATTTTTTTTTTACTGGGACCCCAGAAGCTGATGGTATGATTTTCTTATGCATGGACAATTCCTATTATGAGGCAACAGGAGCTGAATTTATAGCCCAAAATCTATCCTCTCCCTGTCCATTTTATAGAATTCACTAAGATAAGAAGAAGCAGAGTCCTCAATTGGTCCCATTAAATTTAAACATTTCTATACATCCCCTAGATGTTAGGTGACCTTTAGGCATCTGAAAGTCAAACATTTCTAGACAGGAATATAATAGGAACCTTGAGCAAACAAATGTAAATCCATTTATTAGGTAAAGTGAACATTTTTGGTTTGTTTCCTGAAACATGACGAAAATAATTGTTATCAATGCTTTGTAACTGATGCTAATTGATAAGTAGCCTAATAATTCATTCAGGTCATTATATAAGTACCACGCTGCATCAAAATACAAAAGGTCACACAGCTTGACCTCAATGTGTAATAAGATTGGGTTGTTTAATGCTCTGGCCGTTACGTAATTATGTTATAAATCATTTTGACATGTACTGATGAAACATGGAAATAAGCAAAATTGTGAACCCATCTCCTAATTTCACTAGTTCTGCATTTAATGGCATGTGCATTGAAATACTGATTGCTTAGCAAAGCTTTGTCAGTGAATGGAGGTAGGTTGGATCCCTTGGGAAAAAACACATTGCTGTAATACCTCTGGCTGGTAATATAATGATTAGGCGCATTGGTGGGGCTGAATTAGTAAATTACATTATTCCACAGTGAACATAAAGCATCAATGAATCTATTCATCACAGGCTACTGAAAATGAATGATAAACAGAAGGCTTTGGAATACACCATTGTGTACTGGATACAATGGATCCTATAGGCAACAACTAGATATTTAATTTATCATTGCAGCAAAGATGTTTAATTGAGTTTCTCTTAAAATCAAGTTGTTCACTTAATAACAGATAAATTCCTGAAAGTCATTAGCCATAAAGTGATGATTCAGTAATTCTCCAAATTGTTGTTTAGCTGTTTAGTACATCAGGTAGTAGATAAACACAGCTGGGAGCCTATACAAAAAAGTAATATTGTCCTAAAGAAAACAAACCCATGTGTAAAAGATGGGAATAAGCCAGTTAGTGACATTATAATGTTATATATGATATTATAATGTTTGAAATATTATTTCAATAACAAAAACATACGGTATGTGTATGTAATAGATAGTAATGAAGTTTTCCTGTTGATATGTACCCTTATTAAAATATGTATAATCTGAAGATAAGAGATACTACAAATGTTGTGCACGACTCCAGTAAGATGTGGTCTCATGGACAAGGAAGCAGGAGCATTAGAACGGGGTTTTGCACGAAGTATAAATTGAACGTTGGACGCTTGGCAATGAAATAACTACATTTTCACCATTCATTATTATAAAAATTCTGCTTTTAGCATGCTCATCTTAGCGATCATTGTTTACAGTCGTCTCCAGGGGATTGATAGGACAGGGTCGAGAGCTCCTTCGTCTTGTTCAGGACATGTAGACATCACTTCTCTCTCAGGTATCTACCATGTGTATCAGTTGAGGAGCGAAGTCGTTGAACCCCACGTGTTGTCATTCTACTCCCGTCTCTGTTCTCCTTAGTTATTAGGTAACAGTGCCATATAAATAAAAAGAAACCTCAATCAGTTGTGCATTGATAATGAGAAAAAAAAAACACTGGTTTGGGTCCTGCAGGGATTTGAAACATAGGACCCTTGTGCCTGGAGACAGATACTTCTACCCTCATCAGTATTCATATTGCGCTACATAAACAAGGACTTTTCTTTGATTAAGAGAGAGGAAAAGGGTGGTGATGTCATCCTGCTGGGTCAGGATGATATGCAATTCAAAACAAATCACACACACCTCCTATGTGCACACAGAGATGAAGACGCTGGATTACAGGTGGTATGAAATGAGATCGTGGCAAAACCCCTTTAAGTGGTATCGCCGCTCCACATTTGTGGAAGGGGACTGTAGCAATAGAACAGGAAGAAGGAAGTAAGTACTCATCTGCTGGCCAGGTTAAAGTTTACATTGGGGCATTATGCATAGGTCTGTACTGTGGCACACAAACTTCTTCTGATTTGGTACAGCACCACCAGGGGCGTAACTACCGGGGTAGCAGGGGTAGCAGTTGCTACGGGGCCCCTGCGCTTAGGGGGGCCCCGGGGCAGCTGATATGCGTCCGCTACACCGGTTAATGCCGCTCCTTGGCCCGCCGGCAGTGAACTTAACCAGTCTCACTGCTAGGCAGAGAGCGGGGAGCTGGCGGGCCCAGCCCGCATACTCCCTCTGAACGCCCGGCCGCCACCCGGGCACCGTGCGTTCAGATGGCACGCTGCTCCGGTAGTAGCAGGACGGAGAGGAGCAGCGCCGAATCGCTCGCTCTGTTACATCCCCCATGACGGACCTCTGTGGTCACGTGGGCGCGCTGCTTGACACGGTGACGTCACACATCACCGCGCCGCCACGCGCTGGAGCGCAGAGGCCTGCAGGGAGAGCAGCAGCAGGCGAGCTGCGCATCGGGTGGAGCGTGGACCGAGGTGAGTAAGTTGTTTCTTATTTTCATCTACCCCATATGCCTGCCTATAGCCCCCACATTGCCTGCTTATAGCCCTCCCATATGCTGAACTATAGCCCAATATGCACTGCTTTACCCCCCTATTGCCTGCCTATACCCCCATTTGCCTGCCAATACCCCCCCAATGCCTGCCTATAGCCCCCCATATGCCTGCATATAGCCCGACATATGCATACCTTATACCCCCATATGCCTACCTATACCCCCATATCCTAGCCTATAGCCCCCCATATGCTGACTATGCCCCCATATGCCTGCCTATAGCCCCCCATCTTGCATGCCTATAGCACGCCCATATGCTGCATATAGCCACCCATATGCCTAACTATCACCCCCCACTTATTGCCCTCGCTATAGCCCCCCCATATGCCTGCCTATAGCCCCACCATATTGCCTACCTATCTACTCCCCCATATGCCTGCTATAGCCCCCATATGCCTGCCTAGAGCCCCCCATATGCCCCTGACTATAGCCCCATATGCCTACTTATAGTCACAATAGTTGCCTGTCCTATAGCCCCATATCGCCTGCCTAGTAGCTCCCATTATGACTGCCTTAGCCCCCATATGCCTTGCTATAGCCCCCATATGCAGCCTATAAGCCCCATATGCCTCGCCTGCCTATTCAGCCCACTATATGCCTGCCTGCCTTATACAGCCACCTATATGCCATGCCTGCCTTATTTAGGCCCCCTATATGCTGCTGCTATACAGCCCCCTATCTGCCTGCTTGCCTGCTATACAAGCCCCCTATCCTGCCTGTGCCTGCCTGCTATACAGTCCCCTATATGCCTGCCTGCCTACTACAGCCACTATATGCCTGCCTGGCCTATACAACCCGCTATATGCCTGCCTGCCTATACAGCCCCCATATGCCTGCTGTACACGCCCCATCAATGCTGCCTCTACACCCCTTATATGCCTGCGCGTATACCCCACTAAGCCTGCCTGTATACCCCACAAGCTGCCGGGTTACTTATCATGGGGCCCCTGAGCTACCTGAAACCCTACCTAATGGCCCCTATAGCCCAACCTAACCTCTCCTGGGTCACTGTATGGCTCCCTATAGATACCTAACCTGCCTGCCTATATGGGCACTCTATTGCTACCTTAAACCTTGCCTATTTGGGGCCCCCCCATATATACCTATTAAGCCCTGCCTGCCTAAATGGACCCCATATAGCCAGGGGGGACAGGTTGCTGGAAAAGTCATGGATTCTAAGATATTTGTGTCTAAATCTGCAGGAAAAGGACAAGTAGGTCGGGAGATGTCATCGATGATGGCGGACTGGAACGACTGCTGAACAAAAGAGAAAGATCAACGACTGTGTTCAGAGAAAACAGTACCTGTGAGTCATCAAGATGTAACTGCACTGTAATCAATTATATGGTCTGCACAGGCTGTGTACACACTGCTGTCTACCCACTTTATGGTCACTGTAAGGTGGTTATATACAGTTCTGCAGAGCCTGTGTACATGCTGTCCTACACATATTGGCTCACCTTTATGGGAGGTAAATATACAGTCGCAGAGCTGGTGTACATTGGTGTCTACCATTATCATGGTCACTGTATGGAGTAATATACAGTCTGCAGAGGCCTGTGTCACTGGTGTCTCACCACTATAGGTTACTGTCATGGTGGTTATATTCAGTCTGCAGAGCCTGGTGTACATAGTAGAAATACCACTTTATGGTCACTATATGATTATATATTATTATTATATAGAACAGTATGGTCTTTGGTAACTGATCAGTAATAGTGATAGGTTATTATTCAGTCACTAAGTGGTAGTAATTTTCGTGGTCGTGTTTCTGGTGGTTATAATAGGTCCTTATGTAATAGCGATATTGGTAATGTGGTTTCTGTATAGTGGAATTTGATTGGTAGCTAGTGTTATGATGGTGATATGTATGGTGTGGTATTTGCCCCCTTGTATTATCTACATTATTAACAGCATGTCCTGGTACATGGTCGCGTGGTCAGGGAGATAGGGGGTGGGGGGCCCATCAAAAGTTGTTTCAATATGGGGCCCCTGGCTTCTACCCTCCCTAGTTAAGCCCTGAGCACCACAATCCTTTTATGGGAGAATACAATCACAATAGAACATGCAATGCAACCACATTTCTATACACATTATTCTGCATGAATCCATAATAAAAGATCCACATGTAATTAGGAATTTAAAAGGGTTTTGCCATGCAGCAAAGTCCCTGCACTTGCACAGTTCTTCCCATTCTTTCCTATGGCAGTTCCTAATATAGGCAAGTAAGCGTGCTTGGCTATATTAAGAACATGAGTGGAAGAGAACTGTGCAAGTTCCTCTATTTCCCCACTTACTGAGGCCACTTACGCAGAGTCATGAGCAGACCTCAGAAAGGGATTTTGCTATGTGGAAAAACTACTTTAAGAACGTACATGATAGGTCCATAGAGTTTTTTGTTTGGCGTATTATGGATCTAAACTACAATGAATGCTGTCCATGTAATAATCCCAGGCATAATGTGTTTAGTAATACCAGACATACTGCTTATATAATAAGGGTATATTCACATGGCGTATTTGCGGGATGTATTTCGGGACTTAATTGGGCTGCAATACACCCATAGTACGGTCCACAAATATGGTAATTCATAGCTCTCATTGAGTTCTATTATTACGTGCTGTTTTCCACAGTATGTGCCAAGGGAAGAAAGTGGGTGGGGGCCGGCACAGAGCACTTTACCTCTAAAGCAGCAAGCGTATAGCAGCATGCACAATATGCGGCGCTATATGCCTTGTGAACATACCCTAAAGCTGACCATAGTCACAACAAACTGAATCTAGTATGTTTACTCATAGGATTGTGTGATCGTCTTCCTATAAAGGGTATGTTCACACGGCGTAATAGTGGGGTGTATTTTGGCATGTAATTGCGTTGCAATACAGCTGAAATGCACCCCGCAATTACAGTAATTCATAGCTCTTATAGAGAGCTATGAATTACGCCCATCTTCCCTGACGTATGTTGAACGCTGGAGGAAAGAGGTGACCTGTCACTTCTCAGCGTTTACATGCCGGGGATAATAAAAGTTTATGGACGCCCCGCCCCTTGCGCTTTAAAACGTCCAATCCGCAACACAATACGCTGTGTGAACATACCCTTACGTAACACCAGCAATTGTTTGTTTTGTTTTTTTATTTAATTTTAAAATCACAGGTTATGAAGTTTTTTCTGGTGCTTGCTTCTTTATAGGCTTTAAAAATATCAAAATAAAACACGTTTGGAGTGTAAAAAAATGAAAATACATCCCAAATGGTTGTAAAAAATTCCATGAAAAATGATGAAATCATTTATGTTTTTTTCAATACTACAAAACCAAGGTGTGTGAGGGATTCTGAATAGAATTTGTTACAGTATAGAGTATGCAATTTTACCTGTAACTAACTTACTATAAAAGAGCACAATTGTTCTCCTACATTTAAAATATTCCCCATGAAAGATGGCTGCTGAATCTTTCTCTCTCCTTAGAACACACTTTAGCTTAAGTTTTACATTTTTGAAACAACTAGATCAAAAAACAGAAAGTGACAATACAGCCAGTATGTACTTATTATAAATCAAATTGTAACCTTTAAGGATTTCTCAGGACCCCTTTTTTCTGTTACAAATAGATGGGTGGTCTAAATTTAACGTGCTTTCACAGGAGGATACATTTGAGAATGATTAATATCATGCATATATAATACCATATTATAGTATGTTCTGTTTCATTTAAAGGGGATGCACCACATCAGGAAAATATGACAGGTTTCTTTCAGCACAGCAACACATATTTGTGATCAGACAGCACCAATTTAAAAGGGTTTTTATCTCCTCTTAGAGCACACAAGTTTCTTTGCTTACGACCATCTCTCCCCACCTCTCCCTGCTTTCTCTTATCTCTCATTGTTCTAAGCTGTCATCAGTCACTTAGTCCATCCATGGTGAGTCACCTCCTGCAGTCTTATCTCTAGCTTCGTTGAAAGCTTCTCATGTAACTAAGTAGACAAGCTTTAGAAATCTGCAGCCTGTGTAATGCACAGAGTATACAGATTATAAATCTCTTGCACTCATGTCAGTGTAGCAGGAATAGCTAAGAACAGCACAGCTGATATATTGTTCACTGTTATAGAACCACCCACAGCCTGTGATTCTAAATTTGGCTGTGACTCTGTGAAATTACATGGTGAGAAAAACACTTCAATGCCCAAAGGAACTGATATTTTTGTTTTTTAATGCTCTTGTTGTCATTTACTGTATATGTGGAAATTTAAGATTTGACTGAAGAGTGCTGTTGATACTCCAGTATATAGAGCGCCATACCTATCCATGGTTTGTGTTTGGTATCCCAGCTCAGAGCCACTAAAGTTAATGGAGCTGAGCTGCAATATCACTCACATCCTTTTGGGAAAATGTTTCCACTGCCTTTTTAGAAGAAAGTCACATCATGTTTTCTAATCCTGTGCAAGCCAGGAAGCTAGCAGAAAGTGGCAGCACAATCTCCACTCTGCTTTTTCCACAGAAAGATGAGCAGAAAAGTTCAGGGTTTCAACCTTTTTGTAGTGAATTGGGTGTGGGCCCCGGGAGTCAGACTTCTTCCCATCAAAACATTTTATAGGGATAAACCTAAAAAATACACCATCAAAAGTTTTTTTGTAAAGAAAATATTTTCCTGCTCTTCTTTTTTTTATTTTAATTATTTAAAGTACACAGATCAACAACTACCTCTTTTTTTAAACTGTAAAAGTTTAAAATGTCAAAGAAAAAAACCCTTTTACAACCGTATTGGGGGGTGGAAATGGGGAATGGTGAAAAACCCATTCCACACATTAAACACCAAATGTGCAATTTTATCAAGGTTTTGATTTTAACAATCAGTAACAGATCATGATTCTACTCAGTACCTCCTTGCATCTCATTTCTGATAAGCAAAAGGCTGCCTTATGTGGTTTCCTACCACAACCTGGTGTCCCCAAATTCCCCCCCACTACAAACCCAGAACCCACCCGGTAACATGGACATGACCTTTTAGGATAAATTTTTATTCCTATAGGAAAACAAAGACAAAACTATATACGTTTTAAAAAAATTATTATATAACGGGGACAGTGTTAAAAAGGGTTTTCCCCCCTACGGAATTGAAAGGGAAAAATTTTCTAGGGTTTGTCCTTTTAATGTCAAATTTGGACCCCCCCTACTTTTGAAAACCCGGGCCCCAAAACCTCCAATTTTTGAATTCAGAGGGGGGCTTGGACTAAACCTATTGAAAATCAATGAAGGGGCCTCTGACAATCCTTCCCCTGTTCAAATTTGGGGAGGTTTTCAGGGGGTCATTCTCAAGAAAAAGGTTGGGAGCATAGTGATCATGACATCCCAAAGTTTGAAGTGGGAAAAACTCAAATTTTAAACACGTCGGTTTTGTATTAAAATCAAAAAAGTATGTAGTGGAACAACCCCTTTAAGAAAAATAAAGAAAATTTAAAGGGCGTAAAAAATTTTGAAAAGGGTTTAAAAAAAAACAAAAAATTTTTGTAACATTAAATTTGATAATGGGCCCAAAAGGGCCCTCTATTTTTTACAGATTAAAAACATTCCCGAAAACAAATGCATTTTTGGGGTTTATTCTTATAAAGGGATCAATAAAAGTCTTTCCATCGGTCTTTTCTTGACATTAAATAAAAGTATAATTTGGGCCCGACATTGAGCAACAGGACACTCTATTCCATCTCATGTGCTGAATATATGACAAAAATATGATGTGAATGGAGCTTGAGTAAAAAAAAAAGATTAATTTATAAACAGATAAAAAGAGAAAACAAAAATCCCTAAAAAATTTACATTAAAACATTGCTAAAATGTATAACAAAAACATAATGGTTTAAATTTGGGGTTTAGTTTCAAAAAAAAACAAAAAAAGGATCAATTTTTTAAACAGAAAAACAAAAGTATACAACGGATTCATAAAAATGTAATTTTTTTACAGTTTAGCTTTTCCCGTTTAAAAAAAAAACTTTTCTAGGTTTAAAAAAACAGGAAAAATTCAACAGGAATAAAAACTTTAAAGGGGAAACCAAGGCCCCCCAAGAAAAAGATTGGGGCCCCATGAAAGAAAACGTTGAGGCTAAAAATTTACTTTGTTTCCCAAAAACAACCAAAACAGAGCGCCCCCTTTTCATTTTCCCCAAACACTATAAATTTAAAAATAGTGGGCAAAAAAATGAGGGTTTTGACCTAGACAGTATTATAATTGGCTCATAAGTCATCAAGAAGTTCACCAAATTGATATAGATCAGGTCTACCACATGCATAATGCAATGTTAATGTTTTGTAATAGTTTGCTTAGCTACTGCCAAAACAGATTTTCACCACTTTGATATATTGTAAGAGTCATGAAAAATGATACAGACTCATACTTGGTATAGCAAGGATGAAAACCTATTTAAAGACCCATTTTAAAAATTTTAACTGTAAAAATTTTTTTTGTGCTTCAAGTATCAAAGGGTTTTCCAAAAACCCCTTTTAAAAAAAAGAACATAGCAGTTTTTTTTTCCCCTATCGATATGAAATCAAATAAAAAAAACCCCACTGTTTTAGTCAATTAGGAACCCCAAAATTTTTTATATTTGTCAAAAATTTCCCTGATTTGGGGGGAGAGGTTTTTTTTTTAAGGCAAAATTTTTTTCTTTTTGCAAAGCCAAAAATTTAAAATACATTTCTTAGTATTTTGGGAGCCCTTGGGCCTTTAACTGTATGACTTGGGTCAAATGTTTCAGATATCCGTCCACAAGGTTCTCACAATAGTTGGAAGGAATTTTGGCCCATTCCTCCTGACAGAACTGGCGTACCTGAGCCATGTTTGTAAGTCGCCTTGCTCGCACCTGCCTTTTCAGTTTTGCCCATAAATTTTCAATAGGATTCAGATCAGGGCTTTGTGATGGCCACTCCAAAACATTGACTTATCCTTAAACGGGTTGTCTCGCTACAAGGATTGCTTTTTATGTTAAAGACCTTGCAAAAACAAGTCACTTTGGTGTACTCACCTGACCTCGAAACCCACCGCAGCCACGTCCGTCAGGTATTGAGGCGTCTTCGAGGTAACCACCTGTATGCCAAGCTGGGGAAGTGCCTCTTCCACCAAACCAGCCTCCCGTTTCTGGGACACATCATCTCTGACCAAGGCTTACGGATGGATCCAGCGAAACTGTCGGCTGTGTTGCAGTGGCCATGCCCAGTCGGCCTGCGAGCCATACAGAAATTCCTGGGATTCTGCAACTACTATTGCCAATTCATTCCTCACTTTTCAACGTTAGTAGCTCCTATAGTGGCTCTTACGAAGAAACACGCTAACCCTCGTAGTTGGCCCTCCGAAGCCGAGGAGACATTCGCTAAGCTCAAGTCTGCCTTTGCCACTGCGTCAATCCTATCGCGGCCGGACCCCGCGAAACCCTTCACGTTGGAAGTTGGTGCCTCATCTGTCGGAGTTGGAGCAGTTTCCACGCAAAAAGGGCCCACGGGCAAGACGGTGACCTGTGGCTTCTTTTGCAAGACGTTCTCGCCGGCAAAGAGGAACTACACTATTGGCGACCGAGAGCTATTAGCCATCAAACTGGCTTTGGAAGAATGGTGTTATCTGATGGAAGGTGCTCGCCATCCCATCCGCATCTATTCGGATCACAAGAACCTCCAGTATCTCCAGACGGCTCAGCGACTTAACCTACGCCAGGCTAGGTGGTCGCTCTTTTTCTCCCGGTTCGACTTCCAGATCCATTTCCGGCCCGCGGAAAAGAACGTGAAGGCCGACGCTCTCTCTCTTGTGCCTCCATCGTGCTGGGTGAAGAAACTACTCCTGAGCACATAATTTCCCCAGAACGTCTTATCTCGGCTGCTCCAGTTGACCTCCGGAAGGTTCCCCAGGGGAAGACTTACGTAAGCCCTGCCCTCCGCAGATGTAATCTTGAATGGGGACATTGCTCTTTGGTGGCCGGTCACCCCGGCGCCCAAAAAAACATTCCTTTTGGGATATCAGGGTTCTATTGGTGGCCAGATCTCGTTAAAGATGTCAAGGATTTCATTGAGTCTTGTACCTCCTGTGCCCACAACAAGACACCTCGTCACAAGCCGGTAGGCCTACTACATCCACTACCCATCCCAAACTAAACCATGGTCCCACATAGCTATGGACTTTGTAACCGATCTCCCTCCTTCCGGCTGGCAACTCCATTGTCTGGGTGATCACAGATCGGTTTTCCAAGATGGAGCATTTTGTTCCTTTGCCTGGCCTGCCGTCTGCCCCTCGCCTGGCTGAGCTATTTGTTCATCATGTTTTTCGTCTGCATGGGCTCCCTCAGCAAATCGTCTCGGATCGGGGGGTCCAGTTTGTTTCTATGTTTTGGGGGGCTCTGTGTTCCCAACTCCAGGTGAAGCTCGATTTCTCTTCTGCTTACCACCCTCAGACAAATGGCCAGGTGGAGAGGGTCAACCAGGTTTTGGGGTGTTACCTACGCCACATCGTCTCAGCACAACAAGTTGACTGGTCCAACTTGCTGCCGTGGGCGGAATTCTCTTACAATTCCCTAGACTTGGAGTCCGCGGTTGCTTCTCCCTTCTACAATCGAAATACGGTCCTCCATCCCCGCCCACCTCTCCCTCTGGCACCTCCATCCGAGGTCCCGGCGGCGGACGCACTGGCCCAGGACATAAAGACCATCTGGACCCTGACCCGACAATCCCTGCTCCGTGCTTCTGAGCGCACGAAGGCTCAAGCTGATAACAGAAGAAGTCCTCCTCCTGTCTTCTCCCCGGGTGACAAGGTGTGGCTGTTGGCCAAATATATCTGCCTCAAGATTCCTATCTTCAAACTGGGACCCCGCTTCCTGGGACCTTTTGAGGTCCTTAGTCGCATTAACCTGGTTTCCTACAAATTCCGGCTCCCACCTACCATGCGAATCCCCAACTCCTTTCATGTCTCACTACTAAAGCCCCTGGTCCTGAATCGTTTCTCGTGGAAGACAGTCCCTCCTTCGTCGGTGGCGGATGCCTCTTATGTCTTCATGGTCAAAGAAATCCTAGGTATGAGAAGGACTAGAGGGAAACATTACTTTCTTGTTGACTGGAAGGGGTTTGGGCCCGAAGAGAGGTCTTGGGAGCCAGAGGAGAATATCCTGGACCGCAGTGTCATCCAGATATTTCTTCACTCTAAAAAGAAGGGGGTGCCAAAAGGGGGGGTACTGTCACGGATGCCCCTGCGACCCTCGTCCCGGGTGCATCCGTGCCCTGACGCCGAGCGGCGCCCCGTCCCGCACGTCGGGTCTGGGGTCCGCTCACCCCTCTGCCCGTGCCGGTGTTCACTTACCCGGTCACGCTCCTGTCCCGTCCGTCTCTGTCCCGCGACGCGCGTGGCCCTGCTCCCTAGGGCGCGCGCGTGCCGGCAGTGTGAAATTTAAAGGGACAGTGCACCGGTAATTGGCCATTACCGGACACTGCTCCTATTTAAAGCCGGCCCCTTCCTGGCAGCCTTGCCGGATCTTTAGTGCTCATTGCCTATCGAGAAAGCGTTCCAGGAGTCTTGTCTTGTCTACCGTGTACCGAACCCGCTTGCCTACGTTTTACTGACCACGAATCTCTGCCGCCTGCCCAGACCGTCCTGCCATGTCCCCGACAACGAGCCTCCCTGCCGTTTCGTAACCTCACCTGCCTTTGGCCCCCCACCCCGCAAGCAAGTTCCCCAGTGGAACGACCTGGTAAATTGACGCCGCAGCAAGTCCATCCGCTTTGCGGCGGGCTCTGTGAATCCCCCGGACCTACTTAGTTCCGCTCCCTGTGTGGCTTCACCTCGCTTGCGGTGGTCCAGCGGATTCACTACCAGAC
This sequence comes from Phyllomedusa bahiana, assembly GCA_025379985.1. Taxonomy (NCBI): domain Eukaryota; kingdom Metazoa; phylum Chordata; class Amphibia; order Anura; family Hylidae; genus Phyllomedusa; species Phyllomedusa bahiana. Next base: position 20,641 of record JAODAL010007131.1, read on the forward strand.
CGTTACACACAGTGAAGGAAATAATTATTTGATCCCTTGCTGATTGTGTAAGATTGCCCACTGACAAAGACATGAACAGTCTAAAATTTTAAGGGAAGGTTAATTTTAACATTGAGAGATAGAATTTCCAAAATAAAATCCAGAAAATCGCATTGTATACATTATATAAATGTATTTGCATTTTGCAGTGAGAAATAAGTATTTGATCCCTCTGGAAAACAAGACTTAATACTTGGTGACAAAACCCTTTGTTGCCTCAGCTGTATGTATTGGGTCATTGTCTTGCTGGATGACCCATTTTTAAAGTCCTGGAGGAGGGAAGGAGGTTGTCACTCAGGCTTTTACAGTACATGGCTCTATCCTTTCTCCCATTGATGTGGTGAAATAGTCCTGTGGCCTTAGCAGTGAAACACCCCCAAAACATAATGTTTTGCACCTCCATGCTTGACAGTGGGGACGATAGTCTTTGGGTCATAGGCAGAATTTCTCTTTCTCCAGACACGGCGAGTTGAGTTAATAACAAAGAGCTCAATTTTTGTCTCATCTGACCACAGCATTTAAACCATTATGGCGTAATTACGGCATAATGTGTTACCAATGGTTTTCTTGGTGACTGTGGTCCCAGCTGCCTTGAGATCATTAACAAGTTCCCCCTGTGTAGTTTTAGGCTGATCTCTCACCTTCCTCATGATCAAGGATACCCCACGAGGTGAGATTTTGCATGGTGCCCCAGATCGATGACGATTGACAGTCATTTTGTATTTCTTCCATTTTCTTACTATTGCACCAACAGTTGTCTCCGTCTCACCCAACGTCTTACTTATGGTTTTGTAGCCCATTCCATCTTTGTGCAGTTCTATGATCTTGTCCCTGACATCCTTAGAAAGCTCTTTGGTCTTGCCCATGTTGTAGAGGTTAGAGTCTGACTGAGTCTGTGGACAGGAGTCTTTTACAAAAGGTGAATATTTAAGACAGCTGTCTGCAATGCAGGTAACGAGTTGATTATGAGCGTCTAACTGACCTGTAGGAGCCAGAACTCTTAACGGTTGGTAGGGGATCAAATACTTATTTCTCTCAGCAAAATGCAAATAAATTTATATAGTTTATACAATGTGATTTTCTGGATTTTATTTTGGATATTCTATCTCTCAATGTTAAAATTAACCTACCCTTAAAATTATAGTCTGTCCATGTCTTTGTCAGTGGGAAAACTTGAAAAATCGGCAAGGGATCAAATAATTATTTCCTTTACTGTATGTATATATATTATATATATATAAATATATATAAAATATAATATATTATATATATATATATATTTTACACATATACATTTTATATATAATTAAAAAAAATATTTTATTTATATAAAATATTATTTGACCACAGACTATAATCGATAGTTTTAAATTGCATTACTGCTATACATGTAAACTTGAGGTCTTGAGTTCAAATTTTCATCTACTTGCGTGAGCCTATACACTTTTGAATTGTATTGAAAGTCGACTTTCTTGGGCCTAAGACTCTAAAATTTACTGTGCACATGAAGAAATTCGTTATAATTAATCACAATCTTAGGACAGATAACAGGAGAGTTTGACCAAAATAAAGGCAGTAATTACCTTACATGCAATGCAAAGAAGAGAACTAAACAACACCTCCAAACAAAGTGAAATAATTGCATTTTATAGATATAAAAGCTAAACAATGAAAAAGCAGGACTTGGAAAATTTTCATGTCTTTATTCTAATCTTTTGCAAGAAGGTTGGGAATACTGAAATCTCAAGAAAAGCAAATATGTAGACTCTTTGGGCGACATGCATGAAATTTGGCATGGGGACGCCAAATTTCATGTGCATATTAATTGCATTCTAGTGCTCGGGCAACATTTCTGGCTCAGGGATACCACTTTGAAAGTGCTCTACCTACTCCAGCTGTAATGCACCCAGAAATGCTTTAGCGAAGCTAAAAATCTATAGCTTTGCTACGCTTGTAGTGCTCCCTGGAGTGGTGTGCGGAAGATTTGAAAATGTATGAACGGGGCTGTGCCTGATATCGGGCTATAAAGATGCCAGATATCTTGCGCAGCCCTGTTCTTACATGTCGCCCTCTATATTTACATTTGGGCCTTAAATTACAACTATTTTGTCATTTTGTGACACTATTTGTGTCCATTTTCTAGTCCCATTGATATTTTTACTTTTTTGTACTGTAGCTGTATGAGGACTTGCGTTTGTGGATGATCATTTCCATAATTTGCGGGACATATAATTTATCTGTTGTGTTTGGGTGGCATTCACTGGGAATTCACTGTTCGTGGGTGCTGGTAAATGGGTATGTAAGTCCCGTCAATAGTAAAAGATATTCAATCACACTCCGTAGATAAATGGCAAGGGAAATTTTTTTATTGGTATAAATATTGGTATAAATTGGTATAAATATGTGCTCCATACAGAAGAAAAGGATTTTCAGTGACTGAAAAAAATGACATTTCGGTCCAGACGTATCTCTTCATATAAATATATGAATGATAGAGTATCAGCAGAGATTCAAGGAGAAAACAGGCGTTGCTGCATAAAAGAATTGGAGCCATAATTTTTTCACTGAGAATACATTTCTTCTGCATTTAGCACATATGATTGATACCAATAAAATTTTTCACTCGGCATTTATCTACGGAGTGCGGTTGAATATCTTTTAATATAATTTATTTAGTATTGTTCTGACTCAATAACTTGGCTGTAAGTGCGCGGCTCCCTGATATTAATTTCCCAATATATCTATATTGGACTAGTACTCACACCAAGAAATCTTGTCAGACAGGATCAACTCAAATGAAGAGGCAAATAGTAAGAATCCACATGAGGTTTAGTTTTAGCTGAAATTCTTGTAAATATGCACAATGCAGTAGGTGAAAAGATGTTAATTTTGCCAGACCTGATGAGCATCAACTGTGCCGTAAAATGGCCGACACCAACTGACCAGAAGACAGAAGGGGCAGTTGATGACATCAGAGTCTGGTACAGCAAATCAAGAGGGACAACTATGCACAAAGAACTCTTCTCTTGGTGCCTCTAGTAGCCAAACAGCACAACATTTTTCTGTTGGAGAATGCACGTGTATCTATAATATGCTGCTCTAACACAGGACAGCATTTTCGGATGACAGATCTGCGTTAAGGTGACTAAGAGCAAATATGAACTCATTAAAATGTATGAGCTAGTGAAGATCGAATTTGAACTTTTATGATGAATGTTTTACTTTGACTTTTAAGCAATGAGCCTGAGTACTTTATAATAACCAAAGGCGTTACATCAACTTCTTGTCCTTAAGTTTTTAGAAAAATTGCCTTGGCTGTAAAAATTTTATATGTGGTTTGAAAATCTCACAAACATTCAGGGCAATTAATCAGGCTTGTATCCATAAACATGAGCAATCATTGACAGTACAATGGAACTAGATGACAGGACAACTTTCACTATCTTATTAGATGAGCTTTTTGCACCTTTCATATGAAATAGAAATATGGGTTCACATAATGTCAGCTAGACCTTTCCCGATACAAGAAGTTCTAGTGGTGTAATGCAGCGTGTGGGCCTTAGAGATTTAATGGGTAGCTGACAGTCATACAAGTCTATAAAGCCTTCAAAGTGTGTCATTGTTGCGTTTAAAACTGTCACATTTTCTGACCATACTTTTTAATTTATCAACCTCCATTGAGAATAAAGCAAGCAATAATGACAAATGTGTCTATGGGAAATCTTCCCAGAATAACACAATGAATTCATCTTAGTTGAAAAGCACATCATAAAATACCAGGACTATACACAGTACTATTGACAGTTTTCTTATGTTCCATTTTCTAAGACTTTCTAGGTCTAAGACTTTCTTTGTTGCTCATACCAACCAATCAGGGCTCCCCTTACATTTCATATGGTGCTCTGAAAAAATTAAAGGGGAGCTTGGACTGGTTACTATGAGCAACAAAGAAAGTCTTATGCCTAGACATAGAAAGGGATTCTTTACTGTAAGAGAAGTTACACTGTGGAACTCTGCCAGAGGAACTTGTCATGGTAAATTCACTAACAGAGTTCAAAAAGGGTCTGGATGCATTTCCAGAGCGTAATAGTAAAACAAGTTATAGTGACTAGAATTCTGTCACTGATCCAGGGATTCATTCTGATTGCCAGATTGGAGTCGGGAAGGAATTTATTCTCTAAAAAGAGGACAATTGGCTTCTATCTCATGGAGGTTTTTTGCCTTCCCCTGGATCAACACTTTAGCAAAATAGGCTGAACTGGATGGACGTCTGTCTTTTATTTAGTCTTACAAACTATGTAACTAGACACTTTTCATACAAGTGGTCCTTAGTGCATTCTGTATGGAGGTATTACTTTAGTAGAGGTGTAAATGAGATCCTCTAAAGCATAAGGGGCACCAGATTTGGATCCCGCCACAATGGAGCAAAATGAAGAGATTGGGTGGATTCACACGGCACATAGTGGCACGTATCTGTGCTTGCTGCTATATGCCTACTGTTTCAATTATGAAAATCGTCAAGACATAAAGGTTAGAAAACTTTACTTCTTATTCCATATAAACAAGAAAAACGCAATAGCTCAATAGACAGTGTGAACAACGTTAAAAACCTGGTGCTGTGTTGGTTGCACAACGGCATACATTGGTTTTCTTTCTTTTTGGAGTCCTCAATCTTTCTGTGTGAACTCCATAGAGCGGATAGTCTCGCTGCTGTACGTGCGTGATGCGACGTTTCGGAAGCTCTTTCTTCCTTTTTCAAGCATGCGCACATCTTCTTGTGCTACGTTTAAATACCCCTCCCACAGTCACGTGGGCTATACGGCACCAATAATAAAAATAATTAAAAACAATCCTGCATAAAGGTCCTACTATTAGCATTATAGATAACACCTCAAATTAAAACTCTCATTTAGACCTTTGGGTGCTAGGGATTCCAACGTATGGATCCAATATGCTTCTCGTCTTAGAAGCATAGGAACCATCTCGCATTCATTCCTGACATGAACTTCCTCCAAGACACACCACCTTAGATCACTTACTTGGTGTCTGGATTCATGGAAGTGGCGTGCTACTGTTGTTTCGCCGTACCTACTACCTTCCTGCATCTGTTCTTGTTGCGTCTTTTTTCCAAAGGTACGTATGGCTGACTTATGTTCTATTATTCTTTGTTTAATCTGCCGGCTGGTTTGCCCTACATATGTTTTCGCGCAGGGGCATTTTAATGCATAGATAACATTTTTGCTGTTGCAGCTATGAGAGCCTCTGATGTCTATTTGTGTTCCCTTCGTGGGGTGTGTGAACTGGGATCCCTTTATTATGGCGCTACAGTTGGAGCATGTCATACACGGGAACGTACCCTGTTTAGTAGCTCTAATTCTCTGTTGTCTTGTCCTTACTTGCAGTCTAATATCAGATCGTATTAAGTCATCACCTATCGATCTGCCTCTTTTAAAGATATATCTTGGCCGTTTTTTTAAATAAGTAACCATATTTTACATCCCTTTGTAATATATGACAGTGACGATTAATTGTTCGTTTGATTAGTTGGGCTCGTCTTCCATATGTGGAGACCATAGTACATCTGTCGTTACTGTTGATTTTCTTCTTACCTCTTTTTAATAATTCCTCCCTTTGTATTCTTCCTACTTCATCACCAATCTCCCTCATCCTGTTTGGTTCATACCCTTTCTCCTCAAATTTTTTTATGATCCTTTCTTTCTGCATACTGTACTTCATGTCATCCGAGCATATTCTCCTTGCTCGGATAAACTGGCCTCGGGGTATACCTGCCAGGACCTGCGGGGCATAACTGCTTGCTCTATTTAACAAGTTGTTTCGATCTGTGGGTTTCGTATATAATGTTGTCTGGAATTTATCAGAACCTTCCTTTCTAATAACCTCAACATCTAAAAACTCAATATTGTTTGTGTTTTTCGTTAGGGTAAATTTAATTAGTGGATGGCATTCATTGATGTATTGTAAAAACCCTGACAGTTCTTCCTCTGTCCCCTTCCATAACATGAATACGTCATCCACATATCTTTTCCAACATATGATCTTAGATGCAAATGTGGAGGAATGTATAAACTTATTTTCAAACGACCACATATATATATTAGCCACACTGGGCGCGGCTGGCGACCCCATAGAGGTCCCTTGTTGCTGCAAAAAGAATTTTTCGCCAAACCTGAAATAGTTCTTTTTAAGTGTAATTTCCAATAGCGTCATAAGAAATATTAGATGGGCGTTAGTAATATTAGGATCTAGTGTTAACACATCCTTAACAGCCTCATAGACCTCCTCATAGGGTATGTTTGTGAATAGACTTTTTACGTCTAGTGTACACATCCAATTAGTCTCACTAGCATTTATGGATTGCAATACACCCAAAAATTGAGTTGTATCCAGTAAGCATTCTGTTTTGTCTTTAACAAATTTTTGAAGGTATCCATCCACATATATTGCCAAAGGTTCCATATTGGAACCTATGCCCGAAACTATGGGCCTACAAGGGGGAGATTTTAGTGACTTATGGATCTTCGGGACAAAATATATGATGGGGACCCTTGGGCTTTGTACCTTCAACATATTTCCCATCGAGGATGAAATAATCCCTGACAGGACTGCCTCATCGATAACTGTATTAATTTCTTTCTGAAATTCCAATGTGGGGTCTTTCTTAAGTATTTTATAAACCACTTGATCTTCTAATTGTGTGGCAGCTTCCTTTATGTAGTCGGTTCTGTCCATGACAACCGTTGCTCCTCCTTTATCAGCTTTCTTAATGATTAGATCCCGATAATTTTTTAGCTGTTTAACAGCATACCTTTCTTTATTAGATAGGTTGTCATGGACAGAACCGGCCACCTGGTTCCATTTACCCTTAACTTCATCCATAACGCATTGCTGGAAGACATCCAACACTGCACTTTGTATTGTAGGGTCAAATTGACTTTTTTTCCCAATTTTTTTGTTAGTCTCTCATATATGCCCTTATTCATACTACTTGATTTTTCAAAATGCATTTTTAATCTTAAACTACGACAGAGCTTGTGAAAGTCAACAACAAATTTAAATAGATCGTCTTCACCCCTTAGAACAAAATGTAGTCCTCTGTTAAGAACCTTTTCTTGTGATTTAGTAAGTTCCTTACTGGATATGTTCACAACTAGCGGTTCTGGTTTCGCCTTCGTTGTATTCTCCTTGTTTTGCCTTCTTCCGTTATTGGTTGCATCGATCGACTTCCATCTGCGGTACTGGTTTCTCCTAAAAAAAGGTTTATCAGTCCTGTTCTTAATAGCCCCACGTGTAGTCTCTTGGTTAATATCTGAGGCAGTACTTAAACTTTCACTGGAGGTATTATTGCGTGACTGTTGTCTATATGGAACGCGTTTTCTGCTGCGATTTTCAGCCCATGTATAGACACGTTCATACTGGTAGTCTCTGGTGTCCCGTTCGAACTGTCTTATTTTTACTTTCAAGAGCTGCTCTTTCAATTTCTCGATGTTATTTTTCAATTCCTTATGTGCGCATTCATACTGTTCCATATTCACGCTGTTCTTGCCAGCATGTACTTTCAACAGCACTACGGCCTACCTCCCATTCACTTTCCCCATGGGGAATATGCCGAGAAGTCATAGCACTCAACAAGTGCTATGATTTTGCGCAATTGCACCCCAAAGTACGCCCTGCAAATACACCGTGCGAACACTCCCAACTACTGAAAGGGAATTGTGGAAAAGCGGTCAATGGCAACTAACCAAATCCAACTTTCATTATACAGAACTGTGATATGGTTGTAACTTTTCCTTGGCACTGATTATGATAATTCTCTTCTGTGCATTGATATAATTAGAAAACCATTTCAGAGATGCTTATCTTGCAAATAGGACAGTGTGACAAAATCGGCAATTGCCTTCATAAAACTGCCAGTGCAGAGGAAATGTGCATCCACCCACATCTTCCAATGACAGTAACAGTTGATTTGGGGTTTCAGAAGTCGGGCCTACAGTGATTATCATCGATCAGGATGCATTGTGTCTAGGAAGGTATAGAAATTTACAGTACACTTCAATCTTGGTAGTTATACCTTAGGAAAATAATAATAGGCATCCGTAGAACACTCAGTTTGACGATAATTAGTGAAGTACGCACTAATTGAATAAACAAATTAATGGTGGAACAGTTCTTAGTTGTAAAAATGAGTCTCTGTGACAAAGGTAGACAGCATGGTCCAATAGCATCTACTGCTACATATATCCTACTTTACATGAGGTTATAGGCAGTACTATTCTGCTCACCAGATATCCGATTAAAATGCAGTTATCCTAATGTTTTCCTTTTAGCGACATTGTGGATCAAGGGGAACAAAATATCTACAGTTGTTGCAGCGTCTCATTTCTGAGAGCTAATAAGATTTATACAATACATAACATTTGATAACACTTATGCTCAATCTGAGCTATGAAGTACCGCCTTCTCGGCCTGTACCTCGGTGTATCGAAGCGCAATTACACGTCGAAGTATGGACCGAAAATACATTGTGTGAACATACCCTAACAGTAATAGGGGTACTTTAGGGGAAACAAAACCTAATGTGGAATCATAGGTTAGAAAGAAATTACTGGCAGTATTATGTATTGTAGGCCTCTTTAGCCAGAACCAAATATGCTGACATAAAAAATGTAGCACTGCCTATAGACACAGTGTGACGTGGCAATGGTGGTAAAGGTTGGGTGCTGAAGTCTTGTAACGGGTTGGTGGATTCGCTGGACCACCGCAAGCGATGATAGTTAAACCGTGCCAGGGAGCAGAGTCTAAGTAGCCCCCGGTATTCACCAGAGCCCGCCGCAAAGCGGGATGGATTAGCTGCGGCGTGAGGCTACCAGCGGGTGCGCGTGCGGCGGCTGGGACAGGCAGGAGCAGGAAGCACAGGAGCGTGGACAGGTAAGTGAACAAGTGCCGGGGCCCGGGCAGCAAGCGGATGGTCACGGGCGGCTGCGGCCCCCGCGCCGGTCCCCCTGCGGGCAGTGCGGCGGCCGCGGGAAGCAACGGCACCCGCGCCAGCCCACATGACAGTACCCCCCTTTAGGTCTCCCCCTCTTTCTTCGGAATTTAGAGAGGAGGTCAGATGACAGGTTGGCCTCAGGTTCCCACGAACGCTCCTCAGGCCCGAACCCCTTCCAGTCAATCAGAAAGAACCGCTTCCCCCTCACTGTTTTTTCCGCCAGCACCTCCTTGACCTCAAAGATGTTATCAGCGTTGGCCACAGGAGAAGGCGAAACAGATCCACGGGAGAAATGGATCAGCACCACAGGTTTGAGGAGAGAAACATGGAAGGCGTTCGGGATACGCAGAGTAGGAGGCAAGCGGAGCTTGTAGGACACCGGGTTCAGTTGCCGAAGTACAACAAAAGGACCCAAATACTTAGGGCCTAACTTATAACTGGGCACCTTGAAACGAATATATTTGGCAGACAACCAAACTCTATCACCTGGCTTAAATAGGGGCGGTGGTCTACGGTACCTGTCAGCCTGGACCTTGGTGCGAGCGGAGGCCCATAGAAGGGCCTGTCGTGTGACTTGCCAGAGTGCCTTGATGTCCTGCACTTGGGCATCCATGGCAGGAATGTGACACCAGGTAGACAGAGGGAGAGGCGGGCAGGGGTGTAGCCCAAACACAATGAAAAAAGGAGATGCTCCAGCGGGTTCTGAGTCTAGGGAATTATACGACAATTCCGCCCAGGGGAGGAGGTCAGACCAGTTATCCTGACGGGCAGATACGAAATGTCGTAGGTAGGTACCTAAAACTTGGTTAACCCTCTCTACCTGCCCGTTAGTTTGAGGGTGGTATGCAGATGAGAAGTCTAGCTGAACCTGCAAGTGACCACATAGAGCCCGCCAGAATCTCGAGACAAACTAGACCCGAGAGGATATGCAATGGGAGACCGTGTAACCGAAAAATGTGGTGAAAGAAGTGCTGGGCCAGCTGGGGGGCAGACGGCAAACCGGGCAGAGGAACAAAGTGAGCCATCTTCGAGAATCTATCTGTCACCACCCAAAAGACCGTGTTTCCAGAGGAGGCCGGGAGATCCGTAACAAAGTCCATGGCCACATGGGACCAAGGTCTTTCTGGCACCGGGACAGGCTGAAGCAGACCTGCGGGTCTAAGACAAGGGACTTTATTACGGGCACAGGAGGCTCAGGCCAGAATAAAGTCTCTAACATCTTGAGTGAGGGTGGGCCACCAATAATAATGAGCGATTAGTTGCAATGACTTTAGGACTCCAGGATGACTAGCTGTTCGTGAGGCATGTCCCCACTTCAGAATTCGAGGCCACATGGCAGGGCATATGTAGGTCTTCCCAGGAGGTAGATGTTGAAGGTCCACGGGGGCCGCCGTGAGGAGTTGTTCCGGAGGAATTATGTGCTGCAGAGGCAGCTCCAAGCCCACTGTATCCGAGGATCTAGAGAGGGCGTCCGCTTTGACGTTCTTCCCAGCTGGCCGAAAGTGAAGTAGAAAATCAAAGCGGGCGAAAAAGAGAGACCACCTGGCTTGTCGAAGATTCAATCATTGAGCAGACTGCAGATAAAGAAAATTTTTAGATCGGTGAAAATATCGATGGGGTGGCGAGCTCCCTCCAGCAAGTGCCGCCATTCTTCTAGGGCTAACTTAATGGCCAGTAGTTCGCGATCACCGATTATGTAATTCTTTTCGGCTGGGGTGAAGGTTTTAGAGAAGAAGCCGCAAGTACGCAGTTTCCCAGAAGAGGACTTCTGTAGGAGGACAGCGCCTGCACCTACTGAGGAGGCGTCCACTTCTAGGACAAACGGACGCTGCGGGTCCGGGCGAGACAGAACAGGAGCAGAAGCGAATGCTGATTTAAGGCGATCAAAGGCTTCTTGGGCTTCTGGAGGCCAGGATTTAGGGTTGGCATTTTTCTTCGTAAGGGCCACCAGCGGGGCCACGAGCGTGGAGAAATGCGGGACGAACTGTCTGTAATAGTTTGCAAACCCCAGAAAGCGTTGGATGGAGCGAAGGCCCACTGGTCGAGGCCACTGTAAGACCGCTGAAAGCTTAGAGGGATCCATCTGGAGACCCTGATCTGAGACGATGTACCCCAGGAAGGGCAACAAGGTGCATTCAAACAAGCATTTCTCCAGTTTGGCATATAACTGGTGGTCACGGAGACGTTTGAGCACCTGGCGGACGTGGTGGCGGTGAGTTTCCAGATCAGGAGAGAAGATTAAGATGTCATGAAGGTAGACGATAACACAGAAGTAGAGTAGATCGTGGAAGATCTCATTGACGAAATTCTGGAACACCGCCGGAGCGTTGCACAGGCCAAATGGCATGACAAGATATTCAAAATTGTCACGGATACAAATCAAGTTGTATGCTCCACGTACATCCAACTTGGAAATTATTTTTGTGCCATGCAGGCGATCAAAAAGCTCTGAGATCAGAGGCAGGGGGTATCGATTTTTTATAGTGATTCTGTTGAGTCCCCGATAATCGATACCTGGCCGGAGTTCTATCTTTCTTTTCAACAAAGAAGAAACCGGCCCCCGCAGGCGAGGAAGACTTGTGTATGAAGCCTTTACGGTGCAGAACCGAATAGCGTCCTTTAGGCATTCGCCACTGACGGAGGAGATGAACATGGGTTTCTGCAGAGGGGTCACCAGGAGACGAAATTTGGACACCAGTGCGTGGCTTACAAAATTTCCAGCGGACCCCAAATCAAGGAAGGCTATGGCTTGAAAGGTGCTGTCCGGCGAAACTCCACATAGTACGGGAATGGTCAGATGGGGAGAGGCCGCTCTGACACCTAGAGATGCATCTCCTGCGAGCCCTAGGTGCGAAAGTTTCCCTTGCACACCGGACAGTGCCCAATGAAGTGGCCAGAACCGCCACAGTAGAAGCACAGCTGCCTCTGACGACGCTGCGAACGTTCTTCCTGGGTCAGGTGGGCTCTCTCGACCTGCATGGGTTTGTCCTCAGGAACCATAGGCGGAGGAAGTGGAGGTCGTTGGAAAACGGGAGCCAGACAAGGTAGATGGCGTGGTCGGGCGACTTCCCGTTGGAGGCAGAGCTCTTATTGTCTCTCGGCAAACCGAATATCAATTCGGGTGACTAACCGAATTAGTTCGTCCAGGGCGGATGGCAGGTCCCGTCCCGTAAGCTCGTCTTTAATGCGCCCAGAAAGGCCTTTCCAGAAGGTCGCCACCAAAGCCTCATTATTCCAGTCCAGCTCTGAGGCTAGGGTGCGGAACTGCACGGAGTACTGACCCACAGAAAAGTCGCCCTGATGGAGACGGAGCAGAGCTGCGGTAGCGGAGGAGGTGCGGCCAGATTCCTCGAAGACGGTGCGGAACCCCTGGAGGAAGGCTTGCAGATTTGCCCGTCAACGGATCTCCTCGGTCCCATAGCGGAGTGGTCCAGGCCAAGGCTTCCCCAGATAAGAGGCTAATTATAAAGGCCACCTTAGCCCGCTCGGTAGGGAATTGATGCCCCAACATCTCAATGTGGATGGAGCATTGACTGATGAAGCCACGGCACTTCTTGGGGTCTCCATCATAGCGTGAGGGGAGCGGCAGATGCAGAGATGGTCCCGGTGCAGGAACAGGTAGAGCCATGGCTGCAGGAGCAACTGGTGCTGGCGTGGCAGCAGCAGCCGCAGGCGGAGGTAGACGAGCCGCAAGGTTCTGCATTATGGCCGAGAGCTGGTCAATACGCTGGCTCTGCTGGGCGACGGCCGTCGTGACGTCCCGGAGATCGGGCAAAGGTACCCTGGCGGAATCCATGGCCAGTTTGTACGGTAACGGGTTGGTGGATTCGCTGGACCACCGCAAGCGATGATAGTTAAACTACACCAGGGAAAAGAGTCTAAGTAGCCCCCGCTATTCACCAGAGCCCGCCGCAAAGCGGGATGGACTTGCTGCGGCGTGAGGCTACCAGGTCGCTACCCCTGACGTGACTTGCTTGCGATGGCGGCCGGGGTAATGCGTGGTACAGAATTGTAATCCAGAGACGTAGTCGGGGACAGGCAGGAGGTCAGGACGGGCGGCAGAGGTTCGTGGTCAGAGACGGGCAGACGGTCAGGACAGGCGGCAAACAGGCAAGGTCAGGAAACGTAGCGGAACGGACTGGTACATGGGTAATCAATACGGAACTCCAACACTCTCAAGACTCACTGAACACACACCAACAATCTGGCAGAGCGTGCAGGAGGCGTGTACCTTATATAGGACCAGCGACCGGCAATTGACAAATTACCGGCGCGCTGGTCCTTTAAATACAGACCAGCCTTAGGGCGCGCGCGCGGTGGCTGGGACAGGCAGGAGCAGGAAGCACAGGAGCGTAGACGGATAAGTGAACAAGCGCCGGGGCCCGGGCAGCATGGGGATGGTCGCTGGCGGCCGCGGCACCCGCGCCGGACCCCATCCGGGCAGGGGGGCGGCCTCGGGGAGCGACGGCACCCGTGCCTGCCCCCATGACAAGCCTGAGGAAAGGCCCAGATACTACGGCCTATTTAGTCCACTACTGCTTGTCTTCTCCACATCTTCTGTTCTACTGCCAAAGAGTGTGGTTCACTGCTTGCTCCACCTGAATAGTTGTTGGAAAACAAATTCCTTGCAGTTCCATTGTAAAGGCGCCAGTGATAGGGGCATCGGGTGCAGGTGTGCAACGTGATAGTGGTTAAGGCTAGGTGTGGGTGTGTGCTGGGAGATGTAGTGCATCTGGCTTTGGAAAAATAAAGACAGCAGAGACAACAGCTTAATGTCTTCACTGCATAAGCTTTGTCCAAATTAATGGTTTTCACATTAGCTGACATGAAGGTACAGGCGGTCCCTGGGTTATGAACGGGATAGGGACTGTAGTTTAGTTCTTAAGTTGAATTTATATGTAAGTCGGAACAGTTACATTTATTAAATGTAACTCTAGACTTTGTCTCTCATGTGCTGCTGTGGCATGGTGGCACTTGTGGTTCCATATTTCATAGCATCTTGTAGATGTGAACCTACAAGTGCCAGCATGCCACAGCAGCATGTTAAAGAGAACCTGCCACATAGTTTATGCCCCCCTGGCTGAGGACAGAACAAGCTAGTGTCAGACCTGCTGTTTCCAGCGCTGTGTCCCTTATTCTGTAAGATGCTGTAGTTTTCGTGTATTTAATGCTCAAATCTGCAGTTTTCAGCCAGAAGAGTCATTCGAAGAGTCCTTCAGAGTGTCAGTTTGTTTCAAACCCCGCCCACCTGAGGCTAGCCCCGCCCACCTTAACTGACAAACCTATTACTTTGAATAGGTAGAAACATGTGAATAACTGCCAGATGGGTAGGGCTAGCCTTTGGTGGGTGGAGCTAACACCTGCTCATGAAAAAGATTTGAGAGGTAAATGCTCTAAAACTGCTGCATCTTACAGAATAAGGGGCACAGCGCTGGAAACAGCAGGTCTGACACTAGCTTGTGCTGCCCTCAGCAAGTGGGGCACAACCTATGTGACAGGTTCCCTTTAAACACATGTACTTATCAGCACCCATACAGATAGTACATGCATGGTGTACCGCAGCACATGACAGGTGCTGATACAGTATAGTATTGTATATTACATCGGAGGCAGTTGGAGAAGCTGTGCTCGACTGTGCTGGCCACAGGAAACAGTGGACAGAGAAAGACTTGCAATATTACTATGATATTGTTTCAGTGTGTGATGTCAGGAAGCCGAGCTATGCCCCATAAGTTTCCGTTTGTAACTAGGGGACAGATGTAAGTCGAAACGTTGTAAGTCACGGACAACCTGTACTCTCTTATATCTTGCTTCTGTACACCAGCTTCCCCAGGCTACCAACCACCATTCCCTGCTTTCGCAGCCCTTGTTGAAATAGTGACATAACTTCCTGTGTCTTATCAGCAGTACTGGAGCTTTTTTTTCTCACTGACAAACTTTAACTTTTAGAGCTCTGTCGCCTTGTGCCCTGCTGTTAAAACCCTTCCATTACCAATGTTACTCTATCTAGAAATAGGAGAGCTAAAAAGTCAGTCAGGGGTAGCGACCTGGGATTCCCTAAAAACCAAATCCAACCCACCTTGTGGCGGGCTCTGGTGAATTCCGGGGGGCTCCTTAGATTCCGCTCCCTGGTGTGGTCTGCACCATCTTTCGCTGCAGATCTATCACCTGCATACCCACTACAATGATAGTACCAACTGTACCCGTTTCGGCAACAGTATGAACTGACCACGGATCCCGCCAATGTGCCTCTGCTGGAGATTGCAGCCGTAGTAAATCATCAAGGCATCTGTTAGGAGCAACTTTTTCATATGCTACAGTCCACTGTACTGGGGAAAGAGGGGTACTGTAATGATGCCCACCACGGTACCCGTTTAGGACTGCAGGTGTGCTTGTGTCACCACTGCCAGCCCTGACCTCCCTGCTGGTGTCCACTCACCTCTCCACGCTCCTGCTCTGCTACTGTATATTACCAGTAACCGGCGTGTGCGCACACACGTGTGCTCTCGTATTTCAAGGGCCAGTACCTAATTACCTGGCCAATGGCTGACAACCATTGGGGACTTAAGGAGCTTCCTGTCTGTGCTCAGCGTCAGTTCATTAATGTCCCTACATTGATGCTGATCTCTGTCGCTGTACGTTATTTGCTTTCGCCTGGTGCCTGTGGTTACCTGCTCTTGTACCTGCCGCCAGGTCAGTCTACTACCTGCCAGTACATACCTGTTGTTGGTTGCTGGGTGGAGATAATGGCCACTAATGAATAGACTGGACCTTTTTGGCAGA
Source organism: Phyllomedusa bahiana (assembly GCA_025379985.1). Lineage (NCBI taxonomy): Eukaryota > Metazoa > Chordata > Amphibia > Anura > Hylidae > Phyllomedusa > Phyllomedusa bahiana. The sequence goes on from JAODAL010007131.1 coordinate 36,470, forward strand.
ATGAGCCTTTTCTTTTGTTTAGCCTTGTCTCTGTCATTTATGGTTTTCTCCTTATGGTTTTCTCCCATTCTCTCCTCACATTATCATACAACACCATTGACACTCACCCTGATATGATTATATGCTTTATTTTACCCCTTACACTCTTTATTTTAACATAGAACCTACAACACATAATTTACTACTAACCCTTTTCCCTTTCAGTTCAAGCATCATTCTGCAATTCCAAGCTGATGTGTTAGGAATGGAGAGTCCCTGCTGTGTCTATGGCAATGTGTTTATTCATAGTCTTTATCAACCACCCCTCCTCCCACAACTGAACAGTAATATAAACCATGACAATGTGTCTTCTTACAGTGTTGTGCACAGGCATGTTCCAGAATTATAATGCATGCATCTTGGTTTCTTCAATGTAGGCAGCAAGCTCTACGGTGAATGTACCAATGGGATGCAAGGCTCATATGCCATTTATAATGCCACATGCTGTAGTTTTCACATAGCATAGCACTATTGGCGACATTGCTACTTTCCACCGAATATTATATGTGCTCTTCCAGATAATGCCTCTACACTTGTATTTACTGCTTCACAGCATTACTTGGTATGTAATCATTTCTTTCTTTAGCTAGTTAGAATGTGTTCATGATAGGTAACAACCTATTTCACTCTGCTGCCTTTTTCTACAGTCCTTTTCCTGGCATTCTTCATTTCATACTTTGATACACACTGTGATGAACTCCGTATGGTGTATTAACGCGAATTACTTCTAATCTACTTATTACTTTTTGCTGCTTGTCATAAGGAATATGTTGCACATAATTTGTACACCATATGTCTGATATAATCTACTACTGTATTAATCCTATTGTACATAAAGTAATTAGTCATTCAGTTTTGTGCACCGCAGATTGTAAACTTACTTGCCCATCATTTGAGTAGAAGTGACATTGTAAACAGTGTCTGGGAGGACCAAACCGTCTATCTTTGATACACAGGTTCATTTCTGTCACTAAAAAGTGCCTCTATTTTTTTTAAAATTAACCAATGTGAATTATCATCACTGACTTATGTTTTATGGATATCTAATAAAAACACACCTTAAGTGCAACTTCTAGGACTGAGGTGAGCTCTCTAGGTGTACTTTTTTCCACTATCACAGAATGCTGTCCTTTTTTTCTTTACTTTCATCAGAGACAGGGTTGGCCATCTGACAGAACACCTTTTTTGATCAACTGTATGTTTTATTAAAGAAGACATCACAGAAATAAAACTGATATCCAAGAATACATATACATGAACAATATTCAATATCACAAAAGCAATGATCAGCGATCTGACACAATACCTTTAAAGGAAATGTCATCAGAAAATGGCCTATTGTTTAAGTCATGTTTTTATCTTAAACACATTTTTCAAGAATTGTTGGTTAGTAGTTCTTAATTTTCCATATCACTATCAATATTTAAAACAAATCCTGAACTCCTGCAGTTTTTACTTTGACCACTAAGCCTAATAATAGTCTGATACTTCCTGTTCTGTAGAGAAAGATTTTTAGCAGTCTCCACATTATCAGTACAGGCAGGATTACACTGGAAGGTGACACCAATGTGCATAGATAACACAGGATCCACCAGTCACAATAACTCCACTATTCCACCACCCTACATAGTGACTCTCCTATCGAAGTCAATGCATCTGCTCCTGTTCACAGGCTCCTATGTCCATGTAGCTGCAGTAAAGCATGTCTCTAAATGCTGCTAAAAGCAGTTCAGGCAAGATGGTTACCCCTATAATCATGCACAGAAAACAGAATTAAGAAAAACTACAATCAGAAAATAAAAATGGCTAACAGGAAAATAATATGTATCAGTATCTTGTTTTAATAAGTAAAATATATTGGTGATAGATTCCCTTTAAGAAAATGGTTATTATAAATTGTCCACTAAGTGTCTACAGCACTGTTACAATGTCATTTACTTTACTGCATTCTTAAAAAAATGCTGTGTATGATTTACTTTATTAAATTACTACTTATATCTATATTTTTATCATTATTATATGACATTATAGTACATAGAAATAAACTTCATTGATAGCATACCTGGAGTATGTTATATGACAAGTCCATAAATTTGTTGGCATAAGTTGTATAGATACACTACCCTGAGTTCCCATAGTAAATATCTTTCTTTTTGTTACTGCACCAGCTAGACGTAGAATGTTAAACATGCAATAGTCCCACTTATCCTTAAAAAGCCATCCCTTAAGCCTTCTACTGTATCCAACTATCACCCTATCTCTCTACTACCATTTGCCTTAAATTTCCTCAAACTGCATGTATATATTCAACTGTCCTCCAATCTTTCATCCAACTCGCTTCTTGACTCATTGTAATCTTGTTTCAGACCCTATCTGGTTTCAGTCACCAATAACTACTGTAAAAGTCTCACACCACTACTCTGTGCTGCTCCTTCTAGAGCTGTTCTCTGCCTTCTACACTCACTACTCTTACAAATCCTCTCTTTCCTTGGCATCACAGACTTGGCTCTTTCCTGGATCTCCTCTTACCTCATAGACCGAACACTTAGGACGACATGCATGAACGGGGCCGTGCCAGAAGTCCGGAGACAATACATTTTACTTACCCACAGAATAGAGTTAACAGTAGACATATAAGCATGAAAACAGGGTATGTAGCCAGCTAATCATGTGGTCCATGTATATTGCAATGATTATAGTACATGTACCTCGCTCCAAGAAGCGCACATAGAAATGCACACAAATTCCTTTTTGGTCAACATAAAATCCAAACGGAAGGATAAAATCACATCCTTTTATTTAAAAACTTGGTTAAAACAGACTCGCATCATGGCAAAAGAGACGATTCCTACTGACGCGAGTGTGTTAACAGTAGACGCCAGAAAAATTGGACCCAAAAAACAATGGTTTTCATTACAGTTTAAGATTGTATGCTTTAAAAAATGCAAATTGGCCCATAAAGAAACAAACCCTCAAACATTGACCCATTTCCAACAGAGATTTTTGGTGACAAACAGGTATGAGCAACAGTTTTTCCCAAAATGTATTATTTCGGCATGAAAAAAAATTTCCACTCATCAATTAAAATGGTTTTGGTAAAATCTGAATGTATAGGTTAGCACGAGACAAGGAATGCATAAGGGATTTAAATGAGCTCGTAAATGTATGACATGAAATAAATGAAGACAAAAGGTTACAGTAGCTTCATATCTTTCTTTGTCAAATGACCTCCAAAAAGTCAGTTCCTGTCAATGCACATTTTATCAACTAAGCACTGCAATTCATAATATAATTTACCACAGTATTATAAGCCACATGAGTCCTTAACGATGTATAAAGTGTCAAAGCAAAAGGTATAAAATCTATAATCATTGTGAGGAATACTAATTGTGTCAATGATGATGTTAATGACTGAATGTATGAATAATTAGTCCCTTTCTAGTGTAGCCCGTTCTCAGCTTCCAGTTCTCTATGTTAAATCTTAATTACGCGGTTTGCTAAAAATTAAGTGCAAAAAATATTTGGACCCCAATAAAATATCTTTTAAATGCTGTCCAAGGGTAAAACTAGAAGGCTCTAAGTATACGTATTACAAAACGTTAAAACTGCCATACCACGTGATCTATCATTAATGTCACGGATGCCCCTGTGACCCTTGTCCCGGGTCGCAGGCGCATCCGTGCCCCGCTGCCGAGCGGCGCTGCGACCCACATGTCGGGTCGCAGGCGCGCTCGGTCCCCCGTCTGTCCCACAAGTCACTTACCCGACCACGCTCCTGATTCAGCCTCTGTCCCGCGGCGCGCGCATTCCCGCTCCCTAGGGCGCGCGCGCGCCGGCAGTGTTAAATTTAAAGGGCCAGTGCACCGGTAATTGGTTATTGCCGGTCACTGCCCCTATTTAAGCCAGCCTCTTCCTAGTGACCTTGCCGGATCTTTAGTGCAATTAGCCTATTGAGAAAACGTTCCTAAAGCCTTGTTCTGATTACCGTGTACCGTACCGTTTGCCTCCGTCCTTCGACCACGAATCTTGCCGCCTGCCCTGACCTTCTGCCTGTCCACGACCTCGAACCATAGCCGTTTGTCCTGAACTTCTGCCTGTCCCCGACTACGAGCCCGCCTGACAATTCTGTACCACGTTATACCTCGGTTGCCTCCGCAAGCAAGTCACGCCAGGGGTAGGGACCTGGTAGACTCCTGCCGCAGCGGGCTCTGGTGAAAACCGGACCTACTTAGATTCCGCTCCCTGGAGTGACTTACGCCATCGCTTGCGGTGGTCCAGTGGATCCACTACTGCAGACCGTGACAATTAACATGAGTACTAACATGGTTCAACAGCAATAATTAGTTTACCAGTGAAATAACCCCAGAATCTAATAGTAAGAATCTACTTCACTGTCATGTAAGATTTATACTGATATTCTTCTTGGATTCTGCTCTTTTTTTGGTCCCATAGACAGGTGCAATCTTCTATCTACTATGCTGGTTCTTCTTTGTGCAGAACTCCTGTTGCATGATGCTATAATCCATCTTTATTATTCATTGAAAATAGTTATTATGCTGTTACTATTGCTACAATTTACTGTGACTAGGTATAAGTTTGTCCTTAACAGTTACTATATGTATGCCCCTGTTGCCTCCCCCAGAGTCAGAAGCTACGAATACATCTTCTTCCACTCCTCTCTTCTCAGTGCTCATAATTTCACCAGTAGGTCACACGAAAAAGGGTGCGCTTACAAAGTAAGACAATGAGATAGGAAATGCGCATTTTCAGAAACCACTGGAAGGAAGAATCTAGACCCCCCCCAAAAATAGGTTAGACACATTTCTGGCTGCACTACATCCAGGCCCAGACTGCTAATCTGTGCGACCGGGCAGGTGCCCGCCGGGCCGCTGTGTCTGTGGGCCGCCTGTGAGAGAGATTACTTATAGACAGAACGGAGGGTTGAGTGACAGCCTGCAGGACGGAGGTGCGGTAAGCTCCTGTGTTAGTGAACAGTGAGGGTGGATTTTTGTGGCAGCTGCCACAGCTGGGATGTGGAGTGGGGACTAGAAGCACAGCCGTGCTGTGCAGGGCAGAGTCAGCACCATATACAGCCCACTTCCTTGTCCCGATAAGCCCCACCCCCTGATCCCGCTTTGCTCTGCCCCCTGGTTAGGCTGAATGGAGGAGAGTGCCCATACTAGAGCACCATCCTGCTAGTACTGTACTGCTCAAGGTGCTCCTGCCACTTGTGAACCAAAGGACAGAGCCAGCAGTGCAGGGGACACTTCATGTAAGTCCTCTCTCATCTAATGACTTGTGCAGTATGGAGGAGGGGCTGCTGCACTCACCAGCACTAAACATATTGTGTGGGTTCAGAAGCTGCACAATCTCAGGATCCTGCTGTTTAACCCCCAGATGCCATAACTGCTAATGACCATGACATTTAGGGGGTTAAGCAGCAGGAATCCCATGGTTTCAGAAGCTGTGCAACCTGTGCAGTCATGATGCCATAGTCAATAGCATTTGTGGCATCTAGGGGATTGAAGGTAGGAAAGGATTCCCTCTGTATACCATTGCCCCTTCCCAACATAATTACAGAGTGCTGATGGTGGTAAAATAGTGGTGTCCAGGTCTGCCAAATACGGAGCCTTTTATGTCTGGTGCACACCACATTTATGATGACTGTTTAGCTCTAAGGCTATGTTCACACGGGTTAACTGCGGGACGTAATTACGCCCCGCAGTTACGCCGTGTGGACCGGGGTGGGGCGGAAGCGGGGGACAGGCACCTCGCCGGCCCATAGACAGTCATTGCTAGCGGCGCGTATACACCGCTAGAAAGTGACCTGTCAATTATCTCCCCCCTCGGCGTATTTGCCAAGCAGGGAGTGGAGACGTAATCCATAGTTCTCTATGAGAACTGTGGATTACCGTAATGACCAGGACGTTTTCAGCCGGTAATAGGCGCACTACGGCACGTAATTATGGACCGAAACACGTTCTGGTGTAAGCCGTGTGAACATGGCCTTAGGGTATGTTTACACAGCGTAATTGTGTTGCGCATTTTGCTGTGTATTTGCGCTTTAATGCGGTCGAAATGTCCGCCACAATTATGATAATTCATAGCTCTCATAGAGAACTATGAATTACTTCTTGTCTCCCCTGTTATACAATAGGATCGTATTGTACGCTGGGGGAGAGAAGTGACATGTCACTTCTTCGTGGCGTTTGTGTGCCGCTGCTAATGGGACTGGATGAGTCCAGCCCCCCTATGCTTTAGACGTGCGCGCTGGACAGCGCCTACTTCTAAAACACACAGTGTATTGCAGCACATACGGTACGCAACCCAATACGCCGTGTGAACATACCCTTAATGTTACACTGAAATATATCCATAAGATGACATGGCAAGTCAGAAGCCAAAAATGCATACCACAAAAAAGAAAAAATAGCATAGGTAGATACTCTGTTCTATTCAACCACATTCAGAAAAAAAAGTATGTGTTAAACAGTTGTTATGCACGCAACAATACCAAATATGTGTACTTTTTTATTTTTGATCTTTTTGGGGCGTTGTACATGTTTTATGTATGTGTGTTTTGTACTTTTTACTTCTCACAATAAAGGATTGAATTCAGCAATCTACTAGATCGCTGCTACAATACATAGCAATACAGTACTGTACTAGGTATCGTAGCTGTCAATCACCAATGTCTGACTCTGCCTTTCAGGTGCAGCTGTGCTCGGTGACGTCACAGACAGCCCAAAAGTCATTGTTAGGCTTCCGGTTACCATAGAATCCATTGGCAGCCCACAATCGCATCACGGGTGCTGATGGAGACAGAGGTAGCTCCCTCCCTCTGTCTTTCCCTTAGCTGCCGCAGTCGCATTTGACCATTGCATCTAAAGGGTTAATCGGTCGATGTCTCAGGATACCAGTTGTAATATACAGCTGGATTCCTGCAGTGATCATGTGGGTTTTATTTTTGAGACCGCACACTCACCTTGACGTAAATTTACACCAATTTGCGAGACCCTCTTACACAGTGTTTCTCAACTCCAGTCCTCAAGACCCACCAACAGGTCATGTTTTCAGGATCTCTCACAGAAAGCACTGACAATAATTATATCACCTGTGCAGAATGCACTGACAATAGTGATATCACCTGTGCAATACTGAGGAAATCCTGAAAACATGACCTGTTGGTGGGTCTTGAGGACTGGAGTTGAGAAACACTGTTCTTACAGATCATTATGTTAACTTATGTCACATGTCGGGAAGGGGTTAAATGTGGGCTGGTGAGGTTTATTTGCCAGGGCTGCTTTTTACTCCCAGTCCGGCCCTGACTACATCTAATACACATCTAGCTAAGGAGGGATTGAGACTCTTTAAAGTGACTTCATGGATAAATGAGACTGATACAGAAATAGAATTATGTTTTTTTTTTTTTTTTTTTAAATGTTATGATGTATGTTTTACTTAGGGCTCTTCACATGGAGTTTACACTCCGTGTTACAAGCGCTTTAGGCATCAGTCTTGGGGTCCGCTCTGCCGGTCCCCAAGACGGATCTAACAATTAGAAGTGAGATTATCACTGCTCGCTGTGCTGAACACACAGCAGTGTTCACATGAGAGAACGCAGCTGCGTGTTTCAATAGCGCAGCTGCGCTCCATCTTGGAAAGAATTGCCTGTCAGTTGCATGTCAATTCTTTCAAGACGGACCCGAGCGGCGCTTTTGAAACACGCAGCTGCGTTCTCTCATGTGAACGCCGCTCCGTGTTCAGCACAGCGAGCAGTGGTAATCTCACTGCTAATTGTTAGATCCGATAGAGCAGACCCCAAGACGGATCCCTAAAGCGCTTGTAACACGGAGTGTAAACTCCATGTGAACAAGCCCTTACAGTACGTTTAACATACAAGATAATTCAGTTAGTAAATAGTCTCAACTATTAACAACCTACTGTATGTATCTTTTAACTGTACTGTCTTGTCATTTGAATGAGGCTGAACTATGCTGTATTCATACCTATACAACAGTATCCTACTCAGGGCCGTTCCTAGGCTAAATTTCACTCAGGGCGAGGTGAAGAAATTTCGCCCCCCCCCTCCCATGTAACATAATGCGACACAATAAAACACAGTGCATCACCATCAACCAAAGCCAAAATATACAGAAAGCTTTACCACAATGTGCTACATATAAAATTACTAGATAATAGTCATACAGTTACCAAATAACACCGCTACACCAACCAGAATCCCAAGATCACTGTGACCACATATCACCAGCACATAGTGACCGAATACTACAAACTGACCATTACTGAGTATAAACCATTATACTTCAACCTACATTACTCCCATACAGTGACCATACAGTGGTGGATACCAGTGTACACAGGCTCTGCAGACATATTAATGATAACAGTAAAGTTATATCTAGTGACTCACAGGAGACGTCTCTGAAGAGTTTTTCTCCTTCTCTTCTTCTTTTCCATCTGTCCCAGACGCCATGATGACTACTCCCGACTCTTCCCTGTAAAATTTACAAAACAAACATCTTAAGACTCCTCAATTTATCAGCACTTCTCTACCAATTCCTATCTCTATACAAATGCCCCATCTATAGCATCTCATATGGTAGCCATGTAATATGCCCCCTGTAGCCATTTAGTAGCCCCCTATAGCCACGTAGTAGCCCCCTGTAGCCAGTGATGCCCCCCATAAGCCAGTAGATGCCCCCTGTAGCCAGTGATGCCCCCCATAAGCCAGTAGATGCCCCCTGTAGCCAGTTGATGCCCCCCATAAGCCAGTAGATGCCCCCTGTAGCCAGTTGATGCCCCGTTATCAGTAGAGGCCCCTGTAGCCAGCGATGCCCCCTTTGTAGCCAGTAGATGCCCCCATAAGTAGTTCTTAAATAACAAAAGAGTACTCACCTGGGTCCACGCGTCCCAACCGGAGCTGCTGAGCGCTGGGAGCTGCCGAGCGGTGTAAGCAGCGTGACGTCACCATGCCGCTTACGCTGCACGCAGCTCCCAGAGATCTCCTCGGCGGCAGAGCTGCCAGCCGAGGAGATCCGGCGTCACAGGGGGCGCGGTGAGAGCTGTGCGCCCCCTGTGACGCTGATACAGGGGAGGAGTCAGGACGGGAACGATCCGTCCTGCCTCCTCCCTGCAGCTGCTGGCTCTGCGCGACTGTTATAAAACAGTCGCGCAGAGTCAGGGGCGCACCTCCGGGTGGCAGGGCGGGCGGTCGCGCCGCCCCCCCGCGGGTGAGCAGAGCCGCGGCGCCCCGAGCGACCGCACGCCCTGCCCGCCCCTAGGAACGGCCCTGATCCTACTGGACAAGGTTGTTTTTGAGCTCTGGAGTCCTGATCAGAGAGAACCACACAGTTCAACATAATAGTGAAAAAAGTTATGGAATGTTTATATAGCACCTTAAGAAGAGGCAGATTGAGAAATTGGACTTCTGGCTGAAAATATAAAAAACTGGGGCTGTAATTGGGTTTGTTGCAGGCTAATCTGGGATGTGCAGTCTAAGGATTCCCTTGTCTTCACTCTAAAACCTCTCAAAGGATAACAAGGATGCAAAACGAGACTATGGAGCTTAGAGTCCAAGTACTAATGAGTTCAGTTTATTGCCCCTCTCGTAGTACCTTCTAAATAGCTATTCACTAAGCTGGTCAGGGTAGTGATGATGGAATGGTCTTAATAGCTGTGGAGCATGAATATTCCATCAGTTATGACTAGAGATGGGCGAATTTCTCAAAAATTCAATTCGCTGACTTCGCAGAATTTTTGGACAAAATTCGTTTCGACCTGATGTTAAAAAACAGCTATTTCCTGACTGCAGAGAGCTTGTAGGGTGCTGTAGCACATTGTGCCATGCTTAAATATGCAGAGGGAGCTTGGTTTTGCCTTCATACAATGCTGTGTTTTAGTATGACACGCACATGACTGGCGCCGCTCTTAGAATCGCTTCACTCTAAAATTCCCTGGGCCCTTACGGGGGCAATACTGACCAAAAAACTGAAATGGGAACACAGCCTGACAAGGTAACGTCAGCTGGAAAGAAACAAGCTGAGGGCTAAGATACTACCAAAGCATCAAAGAACACAGTAGTAGGTTACTGGAGCCGCCACAGATCACAGCACAGTAAGGGGACGATGGCAATAGCTACGCCAGGGAGCGGAATCTAAGTAGGTTCCGGTTTTCACCAGAGCCCGCCGCAAAGCGGGATGGACTTGCTGTGGCGGGAGTCTACCAGGTTGCTACCCCTGACGTGACTTGCTTGAGGTGGCAGCCGAGATGTAGCGAGATACAAAATCGCAAGGCAAACTCGGAGTCGGGGACAAGTGTAAGGTCAGGACAGTCGGCAAGAATCGTGGTCAAGGGAAGGAGGCAAGAGATACGGTACACGGATATGACAGACGAGGCTCAAGGAGAAGGCGGAGGCAGTTTTTACGTTCTGTAATTTTGAAAAAAGATTCACATTCTTCATACTGAAGAAGCTCATCCAAAGCCGTTTTTGCAGCATTTGCTTTTGCTTCACCATTGCAGTTTTGTACTTAATTCCATCACTAATGGCACCAAATGCAAAATAAGCACCTAAAACATTCCCTGTAGTTAGGGTCTCCTTCAGTTCAAGTACGCTGCATTTGAACAAATTGGTGTCACGCAGAAACTGGATTCAAACTACCACATTTATACTTCATAATAAACAGCGTTAGAACTTTTTTAGGTACTAAAGATGAAGCTGAGGGAGGTAGAATTGCCTTGGCCAAAAATGGTTTCGGGACGTTAGCAAACTGACTGCAGAGGATTTCTCCATAGTACGTGAGTTTGTCCTCCCTCTCAGCAGCTGGAAAAAAGGCTCCCATTTTGGAACGGTAGCGAGGGTCCAAGAGGGTGGAGAGCCAGAAGTCATCCCTCTGCCGGATGGTGACTATTCGGCTGTCACTAGCCAGGCAAATCAGCATGCTGCGGGCCATGTGCGCAAATGATTCTGAGGGACTACCCGCCTCAATCTCCACTGTATACTGCCACAGTGCTTGGGGGACAGTGGCACAATGACAGAGTGTGGAGGTCATGGCAGCAGCCACAGCAGCAGCATGAGGTCAGACAGTGGCACAATGACAGAGTGTGGAGGTCACGGCAGCAGCCACAGCAGCAGCATGAGGTCAGACAGTGGCACAATGACAGAGTGTGGAGGGCACGGCAGCAGCCACAGCAGCAGCATGAGGTCAGAGAGTGGCACAATGACACAGTGTGGAGGTGATGGCATCAACAGCAGCAGCAGCATGAGGTCAGAGAGTGGCACAATGACACAGTGTGGAGGTGACCACATCAACAGCAGCAGCAGCATGAGGTCAGAGAGTGGCACAATGACACAGTGTGGAGGTGACGGCATCAACAGCAGCAGCATGAGGTCAGAGAGTGGCACAATGACACAGTGTGGAGGTCACGGCACCAGCAGCAGCATGAGGTCAGACAGTGGCACAATGAGTGTGGAGGTGGGTGGCAATACCAGTCCCTGGTAAAGATGGTGGTAGGCAGATGGAGAAACTGGCAGCAGATGCGTGGCATCAGGCGCGTGGCAGCATCAGAATAGTGGCTGAGACAGGTAGTTTGAATCCAGACTAATTTCTCAAAGTTTTGCTGAGGCGTCATGGCTGATGTAATCTGATGCCTAAGGCATTGGTGCGTGGAAATCCTGGCCGAACCACGCCTTATTCATCTTGACAAAGGTCAGTCGTTCCATATTTCCGGTGGACAACCGGATTCTCCTTGGCGTAATGATGGCCCCCGCTGCACTGAACACCCACTCTGATGCTACACTACTGGCCGGGCAGTACAGCTTCTCCACTGCAAATTCGGCAAGTTGCGGACACACATCCAGTTTGGCTGCTCAGTAGTCCAGCGGATCTTCTAACTGGAGTGGCAGAGTGCTGTCCAAGTAGGCCACCACCTGTTGGTTCAGGGTCTGCTCCAGGTCCTACTGCTGCTGGCGAGTGCCCTCCTCACTAGGTGGGTGAAGAAAGCTGCTTATCAATCAGCGACTCCAGACTTAGGTTTCTGCTGATGGAGCTGGTACTGCTCCTACCCCACACCTTCCCACAGCAGCCTTGGCAGTGGTACGTGAGGAATCCCCCGGTCAGAAGTGTCAGAGGATGGACCATGCTGCACATAGGCAGTGGCCAACTGACTACGGCGGATTTCTCTATAGTATTTGAGTTTGTCCTCCCTCTCAGCAGCTGGAAAAAAGGCTCCCATTTTGGACCGGTAGTGAGGGTCTAAGAGGGTGGAGAGCCAGAAGTCATCCCTCTGTCAGATGGTGACTATTCGGCTGTCACTAGCCAGGCAAATCAGCATGCTGCGGATGTGCGCAAGTGACTCTGAGGGACTCCCTGCCTCCATCTCCACTGTATACTGCCACGGTGCTTGTGGGTCATCTGCCTCGTCTTTCCCATCTCCATCTACCTCCTCCAGCTGCTCCTGTTCCTCCGCTTCTGTCACCTGGGTAGAAACACCACTCATTTCACCAGACAATGCTTGTGCTCCAGTGTCCTCCTCCTCCAGTTAAGTCCCCATCAGACTGATGTGGCCATGAGATGTAGTTGCAACGTCTCCAGTTTCCTGCCCAGATTTTTCAACATCTGTTCCAGGACATGAAGCAGTGGAATGACTTTATTCATCCCATAGTCCTGGCGACTGACAAATAACGTTGCCTCCTCAAATGGCCTCAGCACACGGCAGGTGTCACGCATCAGCTGCCACTGGCTGACATCAAAGTTACACAGGGGAGTACTCCTGTCTGCCTGGATCATCAAAAAATCGTTAATGGCCTTTCTCTGTTCATACAGTCGGTCTAACATGTGCAGGCTGGAATTTCAATGGGTGGAAACATCGCATATCAGCATGTGTTGGGGGAGGCCGTTCTGCCGCTGCAACTCGAGGAGGGTGTTCCTGGCTTTGTACGAATGGATAAAGTGCATGCACAGTTTCCTGGCCATTTTCAGAATGCTCTGAAGATCGGTGGAAGACTTCAGGAACCTTTTCACAACCAGATTGAACACGTGCGCCATGCAGGGCGCATTGACCATCCCTCCTCAGTGCAGCACGGACACCATGTTCCACCCATTGTCCGTCACCATGGTTCCGATTTGCAGTTGGTACGGAGAAAGCCACACATCGATTTCTTGCTGCATGACGCGGAGCAGTTCCTCCCCTCTGTGACTTCGTTCGCCGAGGCAAGCCTGGTGTAGAACTGCGTGACACCGCTGTGCCCTACACATGTGGTATGATGGAGCAGCACTTGTGGAGGCTGAGATGGTGGTGGTGATGGAGGAGGAGGAGGCGGACGTTGACGCAGGAGCCGCAGTTTGACAGCGTGGAGGAGAAAGCGCCATCTCCTATCCAAGTTGTCTCGTTGAACGACTGCTGGCGCCAGGGGCATTGCTAGGGTCCTAAAACATCAGGGGCCCAGGCCCTCTGTGTTAGGCTATGTTCACACGGCTTAACTGCGGGACGTAAATACGCCCCGCAATTACGCCGTGTGGCCGGGGTGGGAGCGGGGAAGGGAGCAGGGGGCTGGCACCTCGCCAGCCCATAGACTATGGTTACCAGCAGCGCTTATACGCCGCTAGTAATTCACATGTCACTTATCTCCCCCCGCGGCGTATTCGCCGAGCAGGGAGAGGAGACGTAATCCATAGTTCTCTATGAGAACTGTGGATTACCGTAATGACCAGGACGTTGTCAGCCCGTAATAGGCGCACTCCGGCGCGTAATTACGGACTGAAATATGTCCTGGTTTAAGCCGTGTGAACATGGCCTTACATTTTGCTCAGTAGGGTGGAGTTCACACAGTATTTTCATACCACATCGTGAGCTGCTGCATGTATTTTTACAGATAAAAAAGTACGTTATTGTCACTAATTTTCCACAAATTTCAATACATCCTGTCCATCTTCTCAGCACCACATTGTAAAATAAGTCAGCACTGACAAAACTGCCTTTTCAAAACCACTCATTTCTGTATAATAGTGTAACACCTCTAAATAATACGGCTAACAGATAATAATACACCCATACATGGAGTAGATATACCACATATATTTCCGTCATACTGTTACTATAACAATACCATAAATACCAAGACCATCAATTCCTAATGCTTAAATAATACTGCCAGACTATGACCACACGCGAGCACCACATAGTGACTGCCATATGTACACGGGCTCTGCAGACATATAGTGTAGTTCATGTCCCTCCGTATTAAGGTAGCCAGCTGTATATCATGCCCTTCCTTAAGTAGGTAGATGTATACACTGCACCTCAGGAAGCTGTATATACTGCCCCCCAGGAAGCTGTATACACTGCCCCTCAGGAAGCTGTGAACACTGCCCCTCAGGAAGCTGTATATACTGCCCCTCAGGAAGCTGTATATACTGCCCCTCAGGAAGCTGTATACACTGCCCCTCAGGAAGCTGTGTATACTGCCCCTCAGGTAGCTGTATATACTGCCCCTCAGGAAGCTGTATATACTGCCCCTCATGAAGCTGTATACACTGCCCCTCAGGAAGCTGTATACACTGCCCCCCAGGAAGCTGTATACTCTGCCTCTCAGGAAGCTGTATACACTGCCCCTCAGGAAGCTGTATATACTGCCCCTCAGGAAGCTGTATACACTGCCCTTCAGAAGCTGTATACACTGGCCCCCCAGGAAGCTGTATAGACTGCCCCTCAGGAAGCTGTATACACTGCCCCACAGGAAGCTGTATACACTGCCCTTCAGGAAGCTGTGTATACTGCCCCCAGGAAAACTGTGTACACTGCCCCTCAGGAAGCTGTATATACTGCTCCTCAGGAAGCTGTGTATACACTGCCCCCAGGAAGCCCGTAAAACACTGCCCCTCAAAGGGAAACTGTATACACTGCCCCCCAGGGAAGCTGTATTACTGCTCCTCAGGAAGCTGTATACACTGCCCCTCAGGAAGCTGTATATACTGCTCCTCAGGAAGCTGTATATACTGCCCCCCAGGAAGCTGTATACACTGCCCCCCAGGAAGCCGTATACACTGCCCCTCAGGAAGCCGTATACACTGCCCCTCAGGAAGCTGTATACACTGCCCCTCAGGTAGCTGTATACACTGCCCCTCAGGAAGCTGTATATACTGCTCCTCAGGCAGCTGTATACACTGCCCCTCATGAAGCTGTATATACTGCTCCTCAGGAAGCTGTATACACTGCCCCCCAGGAAGCTGTATATACTGCCCCTCAGGGAGCTGTATACACTGCCCCTCAGGTAGCTGTATACACTGCCCCCCCCAGGTAGGTGTTTACACTGCCCCCCCCAGGTAGGTGTTTACACTGCCCCCCCCCAGGGAGGTGTTTTTCACTGCCCCCCCCCCCAGGTAGGTGTTTTTCACTGCCCTCAGGAAAGCTGTATATACTGCTCCTCAGGAAGCTGTATACACTGCCCCTCAGGAAGCTGTATATACTGCCCCCCAGGAAGCTGTATACACTGCCCCTCAGGAAGCTGTAAACACTGCCCCTCAGGAAGCTGTATATACTGCCCCTCAGGAAGCTGTATATACTGCTCCTCAGGAAGCTGTATACACTGCCCCTCAGGAATCTGTATATACTGCCCCTCAGGACTCTGTATACACTGCCCCTCCCGTTGCGGTGTATACACTGCCCCTCAGGAAGCTGTATACACTGCCCCCCAGGAAGCTGTATACACTGCCTCTCAGGAAGCTGTATACACTGCCCCTCAGGAAGCTGTATACACTGCCCCCTAGGAAGCTGTAAAATACTGCCCCTCAGGAAGCTGTATATACTGCCCCTCAGGAAGCTGTATACACTGCCCCCAGGAAGCTGTATACACTGCCCTTCAGGAAGCTGTGTATACTGCCCCTCAGGAAGCTGTATACACTGCCCCTCAGGAAGCTGTATACACTTGCTCCTCAGGAAAACCCCGTATTATACTGCTCCTCAGGAAGTGTGTATACACTGCACCCCAGGGAAGCTGTATACACTGCCCCTCAGGAAGCTGTATACAGTGCCCCTCAGGAAGCTGTATCTACTTGCCCCTCAGGAAACTGTATAAAACTGCCCCTCAGAAGCTGTATAAACTGCTCCTTAGGAAGCTTTTATATACTGCCCCCCAGGAAGCTGGGATACCCCTGCCCCCAGGAAGCCGTATACACTGCCCCTCAGGAAGCCGTATACACTGCCCCTCAGGAAGCGTATACACTGCCCCTCAGGAAGCTGTTACACTGCCCCTCAGGTAGCTGTTACACTGCCCCTCAGGAAGCTTAATAATTAACTGCTCCTCAGGCAGCTGTATACACTGCCCCTCATGAAGCTGTATATACTGCTCCTCAGGAAGCTGTATACACTGCCCCCCAGGAAGCTGTATATACTGCGCAACAGGGAGATGTATACACAGCGCCTCAGGTAGCTGTATACAAATGCCCCCCAGGTAGGGGTTTACACTGCCCCCCCCAGGTAGGTGTTTACAACTGCCCCTCAGGTATGTTTACACTGCCCCCCCCCCAGGTAGGGGTTTTACACTGCCCCTCAGGAACTGTATTAACTGCTCCTCAGGAAGCTGTATACAACTGCCCCTCAGGAAGCTGTAAAACCATGCATCCTCAGGAATGCTGTATACACTGCCCACTCAGGTAGCTGTATACATGCCCCTCAGTAGCTGATACATGGCCCCCCCAGGTAGGGGGTTACACTGCCCCTCAGGAAGCTGTATACACTGCTCCTCAGGCAGCTGTATACACTGCCCCTCAGGCACCTGTATACACTGCCTCTCAGGAAGCTGTATATACTGCCCCCCAGGTAGGTGTATACACTGCCCCTCAGGTAGCTGTATACACTGCCCCTCAGGAAGCAGTATATACTCCCCCCCCAGGTAGGTGTATACACTCCCCTCAGGTAGCTGTATACACTGCCCCTCAGGAAGCTGTATACACTGCCCCTCAGGAAGCTGGATAAACTGTCCCCCCAGGTAGGTGTATACACTGCCCCTCAGGTAGCTGTATACACTGCCCCTCAGGAGCTGTATGGCAGTATATACAGCTTCCCAGGAAGCTGTATATACTGCCCCACCCAGGTAGCTGTATACACTGCTCCTCAGGAAGCTGTATACACTGCCCCTCAGGAAGCTGTATACAGCAGCCCCAGGGGAAGCTGTATACACTGCCCCTCAGGAAGCTGTATACAGCAGCCCCAGGTGAAGCTGTATACACTGCCCCTCAGGAAGCTGTATACAGCAGCCCCAGGAAGCTGTATACACTGCCCCTCAGTAAGCTGTATACACTGCCCCTCAGGAGCTGTATACACGCCCTCAGGAAGCTGTATACAGCAGCCCAGGGAAGCGTATATTTTGCCCTCAGGAAGCTGTATATATCTCAGTTATACTGATCAGCTCTATGGGTCATATATACACTGCTGGGCCCATGATTGGGGCTGATCAATATAACTATAGACTGTCAGCTCTGTGGGTCAAGGGTGACCCACAGACTGACAGTTACTCTGCAATTAAATTATATTGGCCCCACAGACATTTCTATGTACTTTTCAGTATACAGACTGTAGACAGTTAAACCTTGAGTATCTGCCGGGTGCTCTGCTGACCACGCTGGAGGAAGGTGGAGCCAACACTTGGAGCTCACTGCAGCCTGGCTCCTCCTCCTTCTCCTCTTCTACAGGAAACGCCGGGAGCTCCCGAAAGATACGAGCTCGGCTCCGGACCCTGCACAGCAGCCTGCACGGAGCCCCGGCGGCGCCGCCGCACTACTGTAGTGAATGAAGGCGGCCGGGGAAGGAAAGATTTGGGGCAGTAGGCAATACATCCGGGGCACGAGCCCCAGACAATACTGCCTAGCGACGCCCCTGGCTGGCGCCATGAGTAGCGAGGAGCAGGAGCATCTGGACTGCGAGATGATGACAAAGAGAAACAGCTCCCTTCTGCAGAGGTGGTGGAGTCTTGACTGGCTGAAATGGCATGCGTGCCACTGGGCGCTGCTACTGCTGTTGCTGTGGCAGCAGGATGGACCACCACATCTGAGCCACGTTTCTCCCAGGCCAACGGATGGTGACACTGCATGTATTGATGCAGGGCCGTGGTGCCAATGTTAGCTCCCTGGCCACACTTCACTTTCTGCCCACAGATTCTACATATACCTATGTTCGGCTCCTCCGGTGTCTTATCAAAGAACTGCCACACCGCCTAGTAGCTGATTTTACCGCCAATGCTCCGTACTGAGTGACTACTACCGCCGCTGCCTCGCTGAGCCCTTGTGCCGCTACTTTCTTGGACCTGCAAAGCGGGTTTTCTACCCACTTGCTGGCTGCGCCGCTGCCTGACGCGCAAGCTGACGCCCTCTTCTCCTGACGATGATGAAGCCCTTGCTTCACCCGGCTCCCAAGTACGGTCGGCTACATCATCATCGATTATTGTTGGATCTTCACTGCTGTCCTCCTCAATGGTCTTGGTATGCAGAGGCTGACCCCTCACAACATGACCTCCCATGCCACTCTCCACATCCATACTTTGCTGCCTACCGCAAGAAGCAGGGGATATTGGCCCCATTTCTTTGCTGCCAAGTAGCTGCTGACTGTCCTCAAATTGTTCATCCTCGCGGTATAGTGGCTCTGAGCCCAGACCACAAAGTAGATCTCTGGCTGCGGGAACCGGATGGGACAGAGGCGGGTTGAGGACAGATAAGGGCTGCTGACCCGCTCCCGGGCCATGCCAACTAAGGGTTGTGTCTGACGTTCCCACCGACTCTTGGCTGGGGTTGTCAGATGTCATCTGGGAGGACGTGGATGGCCTAGTCAACCAATCATGAACCCTTGGGTTGCTGGTCAACACACGGCCGCTAAATGACACCGGCAGTTCTGGCCTCACCGAGTGACCCCTTCTGCGCTGTGACCTGTGCCTGCCCCAGAATGTTTGTGCCACTGTCACTCGCATGTGAAGAGCCTGTCACCTCTCTGTCTGACTTACTGTTTGTTCAAAAATGTACAGACTCTGTTTAATGAAGATATCTGTATATGATAAATACACACCCTGTATTTGACTCCAAATGAACCCACTAACAGGCTTGGGTAACCCTTGGATATAAATTACGCTACAGAAATAACCAGGAAAAAATTAACTGGTATGTGGCGTGTTGAAACGCTGTGTATTTTACTGAATAAGAAAGCACAAACACACTTAATTAACCTTCGGATATCAATTATGCTACAGAAATCACCAGGAAAAATTTCCTCGTCTTTGGCGTTTAAAAACACAGTTTATTTTACTGACTACAAAAGCAGAAACACGCTTAATTAACCCTTGGATATAAATTATGTTACAGTAATCTCCAGGAAAAGTTTCCTAGTCTTCGACGTTTAAAAACACCGTTTCTTTTACTGACTACAAAAGCACAAACACACTTAGTTAACCCTTGGATATAAATTGCGCTACAGAATTCCCCAGGAAAAAATTAACTGGTATGTGGCGTGTTAAAATGCCGTTTATTTTACTGACTACAAAAGCCGAAACATGCTTAATTAACCTTTGGATATAAATTATGCTATAGAAATCACCAGGAAAAATTTCCTTGTCTTTGTTGTTTAAGAACACCATTTCTTTTACTGACTACAATAGCACAAACACGCTTAATTAACCCTTGGATATAAATTGCGCTACAGAAATCAGCAGCAAAAAATTAACTGGTATGTGGCTTATAAAAACGCCGTTTCTTCACTGACTACAAAAGCACAAACACGCTTAATTAACCCCTGGATATAAATTGCGCTACAGAAATCACCAGGAAAAAATTAACTGGTATGTGGCGTGTTAAAATGCCGTGTATTTTACTGATTAAAAAAGCAGAAACACGCTTAACTAACCTTTGGATATAAATTATGCTACAAAAATCACCAGTAAAAATTTCCTCGTCTCTGGCGTTTAAAAACATTGTTTATTTTACTGACTACAAAAGCAGAAACATGCTTAATTAACCCTCAGATATAAATTATGCTACAGAAATCACCAGGAAAAATGTCCTAGTCTTTGGTGTTTAAAAACACCGTTTCTTTTACTGACTACAATAGCACAAACACGCTTAATTAACCCTTGAATATAAATTGTGCTACAGAAATCAGTAGCAAAGAATTAACTGGTATGTGGCTTGTAAAAACGCTGTTTCCTTTACTGAATACAAAAGCAAAAACACGCTTAGACAACCCTTGGATATTCAATGTGCTCCAGAACTGACCAGATGGCATTAAAATTTATATGGAGCAGAATTGGACCCACACTGGACTTCAATTCCAATACCCCACAAACTGAATCAGGAGCAGTCTCTGATAAAAGCAGTGATGCCCCCCAAAAAATTCTGGTAGAAGCAAATTTCTTTGGTGTGAGAGCTCTGCCGCAGCAGCTGCAGCACGGCACAGACAGAGGAGTGTCAGCAGCCAGCGTCGTGTCCAGACTTATATAGTGCGGTGACGTCACAGGATCCCGCCGGTCTCTGATTGGCTTCATCTCTGCACATGTCATTGAGGGTCCTCCTTTCTTCCTCCCAGACTTCTCGGCCCGGAGTAACGCCATGTGCTTGCAGCCATTTTATCAATTAAAAACACGCTTCGTTCCCGCGAATCACCCCAACCTTCGACTTAGTTCATAACCGAAGTTTTCCTGAAATTCTAAACGAAGTCCACTTCGTTAGAATTGATTTGCCCATCTCTAGTTATGACCATAATCTTGCCCCTTATCACGTGCAGTACTTTATTGCAAAAAATCCTGGAATCCAGAATTCTTTTTGCAACATGCTCCTTTCTCCATAAATATAACCAGGTCTGGTGAAGTTTCATCCTTTAAATGGATTCTTACAAAGGTTTTAAAAAAAGAGAAACATAAAAAAGAGGTGAATCCTCATAGATATTGTAACACAATTTTGTTGAAGATGTTCTGAGTCATATCATCTTCTATATCATAAGAAAGGAGAAGAACTGCAATGTCTATCTGTGGCTGTTTTGTATGGATATTGGGCTTCATGCAGAGCATTTGTCAATCTCTTGCGAGTGTTGATAAATTGTAAATCTATCTTTTAGAGCAGGGCAGAAGAATAAATAGGAAGGTTAGGATACAAAGTTGGATGAAAACCCATTGACAAAAAATTATTCTGAGAAGTAGAGATCTGCAGCAGAAAGAAAAATCAATCAGTCATCTTAGTGATTGTTTGTGTAACATCAGTTATACTCAGTACATCCAGTTTGTCCATCAGACTGTGGATGCAGGGTTGATGATAAGATATTTTAATTCCCTAGATAGGAAAAATGATTCCAGAGCCTAGAGATACACTGGACACCATTGTCAGAAACCACATTGGCAAGTATGCCATATTAACTAAAAGATTCCCTGATAAATAATTCTGATCCATCTTAGAAAGATGAGAGACTAGTGTTCATGTCTAGAGATGAGTGAGCAGTAAAAATTTCTAGTTCGATTAGAACTTCGAACTTTAGTGTGTTCGGTTCGAGGTTCTATTCGAACTAGAACTCAAACCCATTAAAGTCAAGGGGAGAAGATGTTCTGGTTAATTTTTATACCTATACAGGTGAGGAGAAGCTGTAAACTGGATAC
Source organism: Phyllomedusa bahiana (assembly GCA_025379985.1). Taxonomy (NCBI): domain Eukaryota; kingdom Metazoa; phylum Chordata; class Amphibia; order Anura; family Hylidae; genus Phyllomedusa; species Phyllomedusa bahiana. Next base: position 58,152 of record JAODAL010007131.1, read on the forward strand.
GTAGAACAACTTAGTGAAGAAAATTTGGCTCTAAGAGTGAGAGAAAAAAACTGAGAGGCTAAAATACTTCATTCATTTCAATGGCTAACTGAGAAGATGAGGACAGCTTGCAAGCAGGGGCGTAGCTAGAGGAGATGCAGCGGTAGCAGCTGCTACAGGGCCTTGCATCCTGAGGGAGCCCAAAAGTCCCTTTGACACATAGGAGATTTGGAGATGAAGTGTTATACAATTAGTGAACCCCCAAAGCTGCAAAAACGGAAATTTTGGGCAAGGAGTATGATTTAGCAAATCCAAGAACTCTGTTTAATATATATCCATGTATATAAGAGTTAGGTGTTATGTGAGCTTGCAAATGTCGCCAAATAACAGCTTCTGAGTGTGGGAAAGATGCAGCCAGCAATACCAAACTCCAAAACTATTGATGTCTATGGAGAGGAAAATGCTATCTAACTAACTAACTAAGAGCAGTCTGTACAGTACAGAGAGTGAGCTGAAAATGGCGTTCACAAGGCAATACGGTGAAATATATTTAACATGGTCATGTGATTTTAGCAGCCAATGAGAGCACTACACCTCAGTGATGACGTTATTAACACTTCTCTGTGCTCTGCATTGATTGGAAGGCTGCCAAAAGTGCAGAAAGGTGATTGGATGGCCGCAAAACGTGCAGAAAGCCGCTGAAAATTAAACTGAAAATGGCATGTCTAATTAGAACTTTACTCAAGTGAACAGTAAAATGTTCGCTTCGTTTAGAGTTATAAAAATTCGAGAAGTTCTACAAAAACTTAACTTTTCTAGAACAGTTCAATCAACACTATTCATGTCTTTAGAGGATGGTATTTCAACCATAAAGTTCATATAAGTAGATCCCCAAGGAGGAAAAAGATGGGAAGAAGTTAAAGGGATGAAGTATGAGGTTTCTAGCACACCTTTGACAAGAAGATACATATTTCTAAACATGTAAATGGTATACTGCCCACCAAAAAGAGCAAGACAAAAGTTCTTTATTCACTTGTGACCTGCTGATCTAGAGTCATGGGTTAAGAGTAAAACTTCCAATTGAGTATCATTAGGAACATAGAGAAAATTAAAAAAAGGCAAGCCCCCATCTTTGAAAACTAAGCAAGGAAATCATCTCCATCATACCCTTTTTGATACTCTGTAATGTTCCAAAAGAAATAGTGGCTCCTGCAAAGTTCTTAGCAGGTAGAATGGTAGTCTAAGGTGTGTAATGCTGCGTCAAATCCGAGAACATCCTGGACATGGCATCTGCTTTTACAGGTTAGTTAATCCAGTGTGAAAAATCATCTTTGTACAGCACTTTGGAATGTAACGGCGCTATATAAATGAATACAATAAATAAATAAATAAATAACATACTTTCTGTTGTGTAATCTAGAGCTGTAGTAAATAATAAAATTGAGTTTTACAAAAAGACCTTCATACCTGTCTTCCAGAAAGTAGAAGAGTGAAGAAATCAGGCGATACCTTTTAGAAGCTAACCGTATATTTGATGGTAAGCTTTTGAGAGTACTAGCTCTCTTCTTCAGGCATGGTGTTATACAAGAAACTAAAAAATTTACAGACTTTTCATACACAAAAGACATGGAGCTTCAAAGAAGCTTAAAATCTTTAAAAATAACAAAATGCAATATAAGTAGAGAAGTCATTTACAACAGGTCAAGAAATAAACAATCTGGAAACTTGTGAGGCATAACGGAGGGATCAGTAATTCTTCCTCTTATCTCTTTGCTCTCAGGTGTGATTTGTGGTATACTCAGTTAGAACACAACCAAAAAAGCAGGTAACGGATACTAAAGTGCCAAAACAGTATACCCAAGCTACACGAAGGAATCTACTACCAAAATAATAAACAAAATCTTGTTTCAGCTAAAATATAACTTTTAATAAATATACGTAAACTTTAAGACAAAGAACACACACTATACCTACAAAATAGAAAATCAAAACCTCGCAAAAGGTACATATATCCACAAAAACGGATACAAGAAGGTACATGGAATGGGGGTAAGCTACCGGGTCCCTACTTGACCTACTCAACCCTACAAGGGAAAAACATGAGGTATTCGCCACAAAAAGGGCGTCCCCGACTGGAACCTGTCCCTTTCCACACACTATCCCTATAATCAGAAATATCCCAACATGTTTCAGTGTCCCTTTCACACCTCCTCATGGGACTGATATAGGAAAATTTACGTACTGCACACACTCAATCTCAGATACTTGTGCATTTCAGGATAGTATACAACAAAAGGTAAACATATAACCTATATACATGAGATATCAAACGTATATGTCCTTAACGCGGATATATGACTTCTATAGACCTTACAATAAAAGCATAAACGGGTCTAACAGATGTTAGTGGTACATTGACATTGCGGCTACTATCTGTGATGAGACCTCCTTCCAAAGACCACCAATAGCTTTTTAACCCACTAGCTGTCAGCTAGACCAAGAGGCAGCCTACAGTTGTCACAAGCGCCTCTATAAAGTGTTTACCACTCAGGGCTAAAATACAATCAAACCTGGTATCCCATGATAAGGACTACTCAGCGTTCTATAGATGCAGGTATCCAACATCTAGGCACGATGGTCACGCATCGGTCTGGTGCGGAGCTCTTCTCCTACGCTGCTGGGTACCGTGGCTGGACCCACGCCTAAAAACAAACCAGCGCAGCGCGCTTCTGGTATCAGCACCGTGTCACAGGAAGTGACGGGACAATCAGCGGGGCCGTTACTAAGCGACCCGAGTACACTGCCGTGCATCCGGACCGCTCATACGGAACGCAGTATGCAAGACTGTGTTAGTGCCAACAGTAACCAGTTTGAATGGCAAACATACAGTCACAAATCATAGATATATCATCCCAACCAATATTCTATATATCAGAGGTACAAGTCTACCTGATCAGCAAATTAGCATGAGAGGACACAATCATATCCTACCTCAAGGGGAAACTTCAAAATGTAGTTCCAAACATAATGGACAGCATAAAGCAGAAGAGATTAAGGAATTAGCTGATGTTATAGTAGGTAAGTATCAGTAAATCTCAATCTCGTCAATATTGTTGTAGAGTAGAATTCACAGAAATGAAATCAAAGAAGAACAATTAATATGTAAAGGGACTATGTTGTACAGGCGTCACGTGATCTTAAATAAAGCAAAAAACATCTAGGCACTCATTTAAGCCGAGAAGGGCAGTTGTTTTTAACTTGAAAATCCACTGCATTTCCCTTTGTAGTAGGAGTCTATCCCAATTTCCTCCTCGAAGTGGGGCATGTCCGCTATCAATCGTCAGAAATTTAATACTTTTCACATCCCCACCATGCACACTGTGTACATGTCGTGCCACAGGTGTGTCTTTATTGTTCTTAATATCATTGGGATGCTCTCCCACCCACCTAAGGAATTCTCTGATAGATTTTCCAATGTATTCGAGGCCACAAATGCAAGTACCCTTGTAGATGACTCCCTTGCTTCGACAGTTAAGAAATTGATTTATCTTAAAGTCTTTACCAAGGACATTGCTATGAAAAAGTTTTCCAGTTTGAATAAAGTCACACGCAATACATCCACTACACTTAAAAGAACCGCACAACGGTTGATGTAACCAGGTTTTAGTACTTTAGGGCTCATAGTGGCTGTGTACCAGTCTGTCATGGAGGTTTTTGCCTCGTCTATAAGTAATGTGGATGTATTCTCCCACTACTTTTTTAAGGTCAGCATCTAATTAAAAAATTTCCCAGTTTTTGGAGATAATATCTCTTACTGGTTTAACAATACCATCAAAATTTCCGATCAATCTAAACACCTTTTCTGTCTCCGATTTTTCTTTGGGTACTATAAGGCTCTCTCTGGGGCATTTTACAGCATTCTGATATGCCTCCTTCAGAACCCTATCCGAGTACCCACAGTCCCAAAATCTCAATCTCAGATCCTGGGCCTGTTGTTTAAATTCGATCGGATTTGAGCAATTCTGTTTAAGTCTTAAATACTGACCTTTAGGGATTCCTCTCTTGAGGGGAATGGGGTGACTGTTTTCCCACCTCAAGAGGGAATTTGTGGCGGTGGACTTTCGAAAGATTGTAGTCTCTAGAGTACCTTCATGGGTTTTTATTATCAATATGTCCAAAAAAGGGAAAACATATGGGTTAATTTCAAACGTGAACTGTAAATTCAGAAAGTTATTTATATTGAAAAAGTCCACAAAGCTCTTAAACCTTTCGGCTGTTCCATTCCATAATACCAGGATATCGTCTATGTATCTAATCCACAGCAATATCTCATTCGTCCCAAAGGTATTATCATCACCAAAGACACACCTGTCCTCCCACCAGCCCAGGAGCAAATTGGCATAGGCTGGCGCACAGGAATAGCCCAATGCCGTGCCTGTGAGCTGGTGGTAGATCTTCCTATCAAATGTGAAGAATTTTTTGTGAGAACAAAGTGTAAAAGACGTAAAACAAAATCATATGATAATTAAATTGACAGCCCCTTGTACTTAGAAATTATCTCACGGCCTGCATCCCACACATATGGGGTATCGAAGAATATAATTCTTACTACGTCAGTACTCGCCAAAAGGCAAGTTTTGGGAACGGAGATCCCCTCCAGCTTCCGGAGGAGATCCATTGAATCCCGAATGTAAGAGGGAAGTTTTTCTATGAAAGGTGATAGAATTTTTTCAATATATTCACCAGCCTTCAGGCAATGGCTCCCCACGCCAGTTAGCCACTAAAAGGTATCGCCTGATTTCTTCACTCTTCTACTACTTTCTATGGCTAACACGGTACCACATTATACTACTAATGTTTTCCAGAAAGTCAATTGTCTAACCAGCTAAAGATTTTAACGGTCAGTGAGAAACTGTATTGGCTGAGAGGCTCTGTTAAGGAGATATCTGATGATGATGATGATTTGAGACAGTTATTTAAGTTCCTTATAATTAATGGAATGATGTAACTTGACTCAAATACAGAGCTTAGAAATGGAGGAGTATCTGCTAGATATCAAGGGGTTCTTAGGATGTTTTGTTAAGCACCATTTAAGTTAGCCAAGTTCTTGAGGTGTGAAAACCCCCACAAACAACACCTCTTACAGAATGTATCCGGAGGCGGACGAAGGATATCGACCCCACAGATGCCTTTTAAAATTTTCCAGAAGTAGACTGTAAGAACTGAAAATTATTTTTTTATTAATTATTATAGTTAATTGGAGAAAAGGCATCGTACGGGGCCGTTCACAAGGCTCAGTGCAAATACCGGTCGGAAATCCAGACCGGTAATTGCTCTGTTTTGCGGCCGTGCACACGGTCACAGGGGGAGGGCTTTTCTCCGCGCTTTGCGGAGAGAAGCCCTCCCCCTTCGCATTAACATTTTCATATTCCGCCCGAAAACCGGGCGCAAGAATGAACATGCTCAATGTTTTTCGGACTGCCGGCAGTCTGAAAAACCATTTTAAAAGTTGACACCCGGTTTACAGATGGTTTTCAAAACCGAAAACCATCTGTAAAACCGGGTGAAAACCCGTGCAGTGGGGACAAGCCCTTATATGTATAATAAAACTTTTCCAAAATATGTCATACACCATATGTGGTAGAAATCCTCAATAAGTGACTATTATGGAAATGATACAAAATGGAATTCATCTGTGGGTATAGTGAGCATTCTGACTCCACAGGTGTTTTCCAAAAAGAAGTGTATAGTTTATGTTGTAGACTAAACATAAGATTTTGCCACTGATTATTATTTTATTTGTCAATATCAGCATTTCTTTAAGTATTTGGTAGAATAATAGAGTAAATACAAAAATAGAATTAATAATATATTTGTGTTAAACTTTAAGACAATCCTCAGGTAAAATTTTTCAAGGCACTGATATTCTCCTTTCTTAACCCTTTTTGGACTGTACCTTTTATGGGATCTTACTTTTTATAGTTTTAAAAACTTTGCAGTAGGAGTTTTGCTTTTAAAAAATGTACTCAGGGACTCGTCTTTGGGACATTTTGAGGATGTATGTATGGGAAAATTTTGAGCTAAAATGATTAAGGAATGGCTTCATTTTAAATAGGTGATCATAAGCTAAGTCATCTCAGAGAGAGTACTGCGCATGGCCATGAGGTAAATGTGGTTGTACAAAATGTCCATGCTGTACTATTACTTACTCTGGATTTTTTACTAGCCCCATATGATGGTGGTGGGGGTAGTACAGAATGAAGAGATGGTGATGTGGGTGGATATAGTGCAGAATGAAGAAATGGCGAGGAAAGGGAAACATTTTGCTAAAAGGAAGGGGGAAAAGTCTTATTAGAGGCAACAAAAAGATATCTACATAGGGTGTCATCTAGTATAACACCTGCGCTGGACTGGCACATGCTTTTTGGACTTCACTTGTTTTAAATAATGCACAGAAAGTCTGGCCTGCTGGCCAATAATATTATGGTGCAGTTGCAGATCAGTGCTATCATGATGAATTGCACCTGCATGCATTATAACCGTATACATACTGTATATAGCAGCTCTACATCTACCTAACAGCAGTAAAGGTGGCAACTGCTATAAAAAATAAGAAGACCTCAAGCTGTTGGACTAACTGAGATTTATCCTTCTTCTGGCATCTGTGACCATGCTTGACTGTATGCGGTAAGTCTGTTTTAGGTGATTTCTATTCACTGGAAGCACCTGGAAAACTATAGGCACATACAGTAAACATATCTGTTGACATCCCACAGAGATGAAAATCGTGTTCCTTTGCCCTGTGTTTGTTGATATGTGTTGGGCTTGCCTTTCTCTTTACTGTATGGAATAGCAGAGCAGACTGCAATAGCATGTATTAAAAGTGATAAAAAAGTAGAAACAAAAGGCTCAAAAAACCTCCACAATTTGGTGTAGAGGAATTAGCCTACCTCTAAAGGGAAGCTGATTGATGTGGCGTTAGCAACTATTCCTGGATAGGTTATCAAATGTCCAGGAAAGCAGGGTTACCCCACATCAAACAGCTTCCCTCCAGAGCTGGACAGTTGCAAAAGTTGGTGTGGTTTTTGTGGAAGAGGAATGTGTCATCTAAAATACTGGCCGTGGTTCATGGAAATCCCTGAGGCAGCACTCATAATGCGCTTCAACTCACGATCTACCTGATGACCTATTTTTAAAAGTTAGCAAGGTTGTATTATGCCATATATACAAAGAAAGAGATCGACAAACAAATAAATGCAGGATCACACTACACACAGGATTTTTTTCTAGTCTATAATCATGGACAGAACTACTGTAGGTCTGTATAGTGAAAGTACTGTATATACAACATGTGTAGTTTCCAAAAACAAGGGTCATTTGGATTGTGGACATTCACCCTATTGCTAATATGCAAAGCCAACAACACCTTACTATCTTGTTACCATGGAGTTTACTGTAATGTAATTCTTTACTATAATGTGTTCTGTTTATTTGCACTATGGAAAGGGTTAACACATAGCCAGCTAATACCGTGGGACTCTGAGACTTGCTAACTATGGACGTTGGTAACTTTCCACTTTGCTAGAAGATGCACAGTTGAGTTCTGGAGGGAAAATGTCAGACAGTGTCTGGAAGCAATGCTGGGTCATTCCCATAGGTCAGAATGGAAGCTCTATACAAATGTATGAGAGACTGGAATTGCAAACAATGTTGTTTTAAGGGTTATGCTTCTCCACTCCACTCCTCCAACTAGAAGATTCTGGATCCTCTAGAAACTGTATAAAAGGCTTGCACACAGTGGTTAACAGTAGAGACTCTGCCAGACAGCCTGTGCGACCAGAAAGCGATTCTAAAGATACCAAGCCTGAGATCCTCAGCCCCAGCCCCTTGACCAAGAAATCAGCAAAACAACTGAGCCACAGACCCTAGGATACCAGTCCTTCAGCCAGCAATCCAGCCTTCTGAGAGAAGGACAGCTAGCCCAGACCTTTCCTCAACACAGAGACTTTTTCTACCAGGGAGAAGACTTGAGAAGCCACTCAGTGTCTTGCCTGCATCGTGTTGAACTTGAATTCCTCCATTAAAGATGTGCACTGGCTTACTGCAGACCACTGACCCTCTGGACTTATTTCCTTAATACAACAGGAACCTGGTTCCGATTTTTTTCACTTGCTTTTTATTGAAATAATACAATCCCAGTGTGGTGGCCCAGAGCGCATGGACAGAGGCAGAGGAGAGGAAGACGGGAGCGGTAGCTGCGGACCCTTGGCCTATCCCTTGTCACAGTGATTATTACTTCACTACACACTCTTCTCATGCTCCTCCAGCACCTGGCACCAGTGAAGAGGGGTCTGCACTGAGGGTTGATGGTGGTAGTAGTTCCTCCGGGGCATACTCTGGTTGTCTCTCCCTCAACTGCCCGTGGTGCTGTTGTGTGAGATGCCCTTGGTGTGTGGTGCAGATTAAACAGACAGGAGACGTGCCACATGTCGGGTTAACTTTAAAGCATAGGCCATCTTTACTTCCAGGCACGATGTTGCAAACACAGGAGAAGGATCATGTTCATGGGTGCACTTTTTTTTAACAGTCCCAGCACTTAGCCATCTAGCAGAAGAACAGTGATTCCTCCATTTAAGTCCTTTGCATTAAATGCCTTCCAGATAGGCGATATGGGATATCTTCCATAAATTGAGGGTATTGGGCCAGGCCACAGGCTAACTGGGTCCCAAAGACCATGAGGTCTCACAAGATCTAAGGAATCCAAAGTCCTGCTAGGCCAAGCTGAGGCTCTCTTCTGTCTCTAAAGCTGTGCTGTCATTCTTGTTCTCTCCCATGCGGCCCGGGAATAAGTGGTTAAGCTGTTCCCTGAGCACAGGGGCAGCACAGCCCCCATCAGAATGGCATGATGGATTATTCACCTTAGATAAGCAAATTATCCCAGGTTGGTAACACTTGAGAGACCTAGAACACTAAATTTATACAACCTTCTACTCCCCCTCCCTGTCTGGTTGCTATGAATACTCCTGCCACTAGTGCTGAGTGACTGTGAATGGTTTACATATTTGCAAACCAGCATGACTATACACTTTTCACAGACACTAGCTGCTAGCAGAGTACAGGGGTGAGACAGAGGTCAATAGGCATCTACACACAACTTGAATAGTGCAATCTTTAACAGATATAGTGCTATAATTAACAAACATTTTTTACATTTCTGAAGTATATAGCACCACCAACTCCTGTACACTACACCAATATAACAGAAGATTGTTAAAACACTTGTGTTACACATTAGCAGAAATCTGTGATGCTTCAGAAATTGATAATCCACAGAGTGGTAAAGTAAGAACAAAGTTAGAGATAGCCACAGACCAGACAGCAGTTGGCACACAGCATTCGTTCTCAAGCGTGCATGTTATAGGCACACAGCATACTAACGCCCAAATATCACAATATATCTCACCAATTAAAACCTACGTATACTTCACAAAAATAACTTTCAATTAAAATTTTCATTAAGTCCTTTGGGTGATAAAGAATCCAATTTAAAAATCCATACTGCCTCTTTCTGAAGCAAGTGTGTGATAAATAATGACTAATCTGTTACGTGCACCTCTTCTAAGATGCACCACCATAACTTAGCCAACTCACAACTCCTTTTATAGAAATTACGTGCAACAGTACTTTTTCTGAATTTCTTAGACAGGGAGGCAACTGTTGCTATAGGATGGGAAAGACACAGCATTTTCAACTATCTGTTTATATGTATGTATTGCCGCAATCTACCCGTGACTTAGTCCTCATTGTGCAGTTTCCAAATTAACAGAATAATGGACATATGCGCATATGTCCGGGACAATTGGCAGGTGACATCAAATTGATTTCAGAGGCAAAATCCTTTATTTTGGTCAACACATGTTTTTAAACAGGTTGGTTTAGAGGTGTGGTAACATTAAAATCATCATTATACTTCCCATTTTGATTACAATTTGCAATGCAATTTGTCAGTTTAATCATAATACAATACAGTTGTCACGTCAGAGGAGGGGCAGTAGGCCCTGACTGCCACCCAGCCCACTGTCCCTGCCTACTTGGCGTGCTGCCCTAGATGGCAGACCCCAACTGGACGACAGTCCCTACGCTGCTAAGTGCAGGGCCGTCAGGGAAAACGCAAGGTCAAACGGTCCGAGTCGGTAACGGTCAATAACGCCAACGCCACAAACAGAATCCGAAGAATAAACAGGAAACAAGCCGAAGGTCATACACGAGCGGGAACGAAGTACATAGACAGAGTCCAACACAAAGTCAAGGCAAGCCGAGGCCAATAACAGAGGAAGCAATATAACAACACACCAGGAAACAACAGGGGGAACCTATCCCAGGCAAAGTCTGAGAGGACTGAGCCAGTTTAAATAGTTTTCCCGGACACCGCCCCAGCAGCTGATTGGTGCGGCGTCCGGGCCCTCTGATTGGCCTGATCGCAACACCCCTTGCTGGGAGAGGCTGCAGAGCTGTCAGTCCTGAGCTCCAAAGCACCACCTCTCCGAAGGCGTCGGTCCAGAGCAGAGGGTTTAACCCTTACTGGGCGTTGTCGCACATAAACAGAAGGCTGCCTGCCTGGACGTATGACAACAGTTGGTTACTTCTAGCAAACATATTTTTAATGCATAAGCAGTGACCTTTATATTATCGTTGTTTTGCATTACAAATATTTAATTTGCAGAATATTACCTGGTAAATCAGACAATCATTATTAAAGATTATTAAAGTATTTGACAAAAAAAACAACTTATGTAGCCATTGTTTTAATTATTATATACTAGGAAAACAGGTTGTTTATTATTGGAAGTGACTAAAGAATCTTGGGGACTTTTTTTTAATAGTCCTAGAAGATTAAGTAATGGAATGTTACAGCAATCATCCCAGTTGCCATATATAAACAAATGTATATTATCAGTGATTAGAAATTAGAGGGACAAAAGTAAAGCAGTAAGGGAATAGGTGGGCTGAATATTTCAGATTCCTCTTATGTCTGTTGGAAATGATAAACAATTGAATTTAAGACTGAACAAATAAGAAATGTTTAATATCTTTGTCAAGACTAAGGGGGTTATGTATGATCGAGCTTTTCGCTTGTTTTCTGGTGTATAATGCGCCTCATTGTGCCGGCTCCACTGTCGGATGCACCTCCCCTATGTGTTAGGCGCATTAGGCGAAAGCTTCACTACTTTCTAATGTGCCTAACATGAAGGGGCGTTCTGGGGCGGGACGCACCACATTCGGAAACTCCGACGCATGTATGAATGCAGGTCGGCAAAGTGAGGTGCATTACAGCTCCGACAGGCAGACCTATTTTAAAGTGGTCTGTCTGCCGGAGGCGTCGAAGTATGCACCGCATTTATGAGCACACTTCGGCATCGGCATACATCAGGCGCAGTTGTCCTGGTAAAAAAACGTGAAAACAGGAGCTTCGACGTGCTGATCTTCATACATGTCTCCCTAAGTGCTTCAGGCAATGTCAGCAGCAAATTCCTAAGTGTTAGAAATTAAGAACTTTTAAAACTTAGTGAATAATAGAAAAGCCACTTAGTCCATTATTTTCTCTGACATACAGATTTCCGAACAATGTAGGCGCACCTTGATACTTTTACTAATTTGCCCTATATTTGCATTTCCACAGGGCCATTTTAGTAAATAGATAACCTGTTTACTATTGCTGATATGAAAACCCTTAATTTTTATTTTAATACCTTTAGATGGATGGGCTATCTCTGACCCTTTAATAATTGAGATACAGTTTGCAGTGTGCTGCTTTACATCGTTTGAACCTGGCCTTACTCTGGTTCTCACTGGCAACCTGAGGTCCGAAGATATTATCTGGCTACCAATTGTGCACCCCTTTCTATATACAAATTTAGGTTGTTCTCTAAACAGCTTCCCACACTTAGGGTAACTATCAATCCAGCAGTAATGCACCTGGATTTGCCGAACTGAAGCTATACATATGTAGTTTCGTATGTTGTAGTGCTACACTCATCCACATGCCCCTCAATCTCACGTGCATTAAAGAGTGCCGCGGGCGCTATGTAATGCGCCTGATATTGGAGTGCACCTGGTTAAAAATATAGCGAACGGGGCTACATGTGGCCCTTAGTTCTTACATTACTGCTCTGTGGATTATCAATTTCTGAAGCATCACAGATTTCTGCTAACATGAATTGCAAGTATTTTAACAATCTTATGTCATATTGGTATTGTATTTTGTTAATAAAAAAAAGTGCAAAAAATCATAACCAGGTTTCTATTGCATTAAGTAAATACAGCAGACTTGAAGCTTATGAGGATCTTTCTATGGTGGACGGGTCCATGGTTGCTCTTTAACTACTTAAGTAAGTTTGTCAATAAATTAATTGGTCTCTGACCTTACTTCCTATTATGGTGCACCACGCCTTATCATCCCTTCCAGAGAGCAGTAACACATAGTGACACCTAAATGTTATCCGGGGAATCCAGCATAGAGTTCGGACTACCCCAGAACTGGGCACTGCAATTTAGCATCATGAATAGGATCTGGTCCAGTGCCAGCAGCCGAAGTCATAGGGAGATCAGCCACATAAGAGCATCTGCAAAAATGCCCTCTCAAGACTCCTTACAGGTATACCAGCCAACCAGTGTAGTGACTACTATGAGGACATTGAAATACCAGCCTTCTTTGCCTTGGGTCTCAAACAGAACCACATCACTGCCTGAGGGACCAGACAACAAGAATCTGTCCACCCACAAGCAACTAGAATGGATTGGACCCAATTACAGTATAAAAACAGAGTGCTACAAGAATTAAAGACTGTGCTGTAAAAGGGTAATAACCTTGCATTGTAAAACAGAGGAACTGCAGATGCTGAGTTACTTACACTGTGGAGACATAAGAAACACCTCTTTAATGAGGAGGGCCAGCTAAAACGTCGTATTATTGATCCTCTGACTAATGATCATATTAAGCAAATTGTACTACCCAGGCAGGATGCACATCTTATTATGGATGCCTACCACAATCAATCAGGTCATTTTGGGAACCAAAAAACAGAGTCACTTATCCGGCAGAGATTTTTCTGGGTTGGAATGTGAGAAGACATAAAAGAATGGGTTGTAACTGTATTACCTGTGCCCAGACAAAAAGGACCACTGCACCCTATTAAAAAGTAATAGACCATTTGAGCTTGTTACCTTAAAACAATGTTAAACTAAGACCGAGCCGAAATGGGTATGTGTATGCCCTCACAATCATTGACCATTATAGCAAGTATGCCATGGTGATACCAGTGAAAGACTTATCAGCACAAACCACTGGTAATGTGTTTGAAAAAAGGTTTATTGAGGTACACAGAACACCAGAAAAGATGCAAGTCACAACTATTCCAAAGTATGTGCACATTGTATAATATCAAACAAATATGCATAACTACCTACCACCTACAATGCAATGGTTTATGTTGAAAAAAAATTAACCAAAACATAATAAATGTACTGTAGAGAATGAAAAAGTAAAATTGCAGGAGCAGGTATCTAGACTGACTTTCCTTTATAACCAAAAAACGAGCAGTACAACTAAATAAGCCCTATATATACATTAATGTCAAGACACAAGAGTGTGCTGACTGGTGATGATAATAACCTGCTACCACAAACTTACTGGGGAAAATAAAAATAGAGATCCCTCAAATTAATCCAACAAATTACCATCCAAACAAGAGGCTCAACAAAAACAAATATATGACTATAATGTCAAAGCTGAGGCCTCGCAAGCCTTCGCGCTTTGTACCGAAAACCCCGAGTCAACCTCGCCTGGCACCAACGTTCCCCCAAGATGAGCCAATGGAAGTGAACCGCACTCATCTCTCCACAGAGGAACGCGCCCGTCGACGCAGCTTAAACCTGTGCCTGTACTGCGGTGGTACCCGTCATTACCTGAAGAACTGCCCAGTCTGCCCAGCTGCGCCCCGGAAACCTCAGTACCATGGTGTTGTGGATGAAGTTACCCTGAATAACGGTGTTCCTGCTGCCCGTTTGATCACTCCAGTCACTCTACGTTTTTTGCCTGGTGATGCTTCCGAAATTCCTGCTGTTCTGGACTCTTCTAAGAACTTCATCCATCCGTCCCTACTGGAGAAGTTCTGCCTGCCTGTTTCCCATCTGGAAAAACCACTAAGTTTTTCATCCGTTAACGGGGAGATCCTGAAGGAGCCAGTCCAGTTCCGCACCCAGCCTGTGTCTCTACAAATTGGAAGTTCCCACCAAGAGGACATCTCCTTCTATGTCCTGCCAAGTTGCTCTGCTCCAGTCTTGCTCGGGCTTTCATGGATCCAGCTTCACAGCCCATCCCTGGATTGGAGAATGGGTGAAGTCGTCCAATGGAGCAAGCATTGCTACTCTCACTGCCTCAAGCCCACCCATTTGGAGCAGTTTCTCTGCCCGTTTGTTCTGCTGTGCCGGTGGAAGATTCACATCTGCAAGAAGAGTCTCTGGTCTGCAAAGACACCTCTGACTCCCACCCACCCCACCCCCTGCCTACTGTTTCTGCTTCTTCTCCCCAGGTCCAATAAGTTTTCCGGGCCTCTCGGGACACCTCCTCTGATGACAGTTCCTGGGATACCGAGGAGGAGGTGGTTACCTATAGTCATGTTGTGGGTACACGGCTAGCCCGGAGAGGAGGGCTTAAGGGGGGGGAGTACTGTCACGGTTCACGCCGCGGCCCCTTCTATGGACCGACAGCGTGCCCGTGTCTCCTGTGTCCCGGCCGCTGCTGCGACATCCCCTGGTGTCCCTGGCTCTCTGCACGCACCTGTCCTGGCTCCTGCCACTCCTGAAGCCTCACCATCGCTGCTTCCTCCAGCTCCCTGGCATCCTGTGCGCACACTTGCTCCCTCTAGGGGCACGCGCGCGGCACTGCACCATATTTAAAGAATCAGAGTACCTTGGCCCTGCCCAGTGACCTGTAACCTCTGGCTATATAAGGAACTTCCTCCCTGTGCCCAGTGTCAGTTCGTTGTTGTCTTCCAGCACAAGAGCTTGACCCCTTAGCTGCTGTACTGCTGCTGACTCTGCTATACGTTCATTTGCACGTTTACCTGCTGTATATCTGCCGCTGCACCTGCTGTACCTGGCATCATACAGTAGTTTGCTACCTACCTGGACTGTGCATACGTTCACCAGCTACACCCGGACTGTGTACACATTTAACGGCTACACCTGCGGTGCCTGTCTCTGTTCCTGTACCAGCAACCCAGACCTGCACTTCGGCTACCCACCGCGGCATCTACCAACTTGGCCCGCGGTGGGCCCAGAGGATCCGCCCATACCAGCACATTTCTAGTCATCCCGGTTAGAATCGTTACAACAGGTCAAGCAAACTGGAAAATGAATGCGAGTCTGTGCATTAAAGGGGTTTTGCCACCATGTAATGTTGACGTGGGAACCTCCAAAATGGGTCTTTAATCACTTTTCTAAATATATGTGATTACAAAAAGTGAAGACTCTGAGAGCTACAGCATTTCTCAATCCCCCTTAGTTACCTGAAAGCTTCCACTAGACACGACCAGAGGGACCAGAGGAGCTGACAGGCCGCGCTTGCGTGAAACACTTCTTATCTGATGACAGGGAAAATGAATGAGCTTTTAAGGGACAGGGAAGAAAGTGCAGTCTATGAGGCTGTGTCTTGCTGTATTGAGAATCCACTGTTGTACTGTTATTATTTCACTTAAGTTTTGAGACGCTCCCTTATTCCTCACTCCTTGCTCACCCCCTCCCTCTCTCCCCTGCAGCCTTCATGACTCAGCATGATTTGTTGATATTCTACTCCCGTGCTGATAAGAGGTAAGTAACTGGCGTCCTGGCAAATCCCCTTTAAAGCAATAACTACTGCTGAAACATATTAAATAAAGAAACAGGGTGAGGATAGCCTAAAAATTGTACAGCGGAATCAACGAAAACTGTGTTTAGCTAAGAAACATGGGGAAGAAAGCCCTAAGTCTTAAAAGAAAAGGAACTTTTGCTAGAAATGGACTCAAAACCTGCTGTGGACATGAAAACTGCCTTTAACTGGGTTTCACGTCTAAAATGGTTGATAGTACCAAAAATGTCTCTACCTGTGTCTAATGTCTCAGAGGTTTGTAGTCCCATCACTGAAGTTACTACTGGTGATGATTCTGATCCTGTGATCAACACACAACCCAGGATATCAGAAAGAGTAACCAGGGTATCAAACCAGCCAGATATCAGGATTATGTGTTCTATTAATGATTTGTACCAAATGACTTGAAATCGGCTTTATAAAAAATGTCTTCAAAGGAAATGTACTAATTACACCACAAATACTAGTCTAAGTGAAAGCTATTCACAAAGGCTATGTAATGGTTATATTTAGATAGATGGTATAGTAGATTGCCATCTATGAAAGAAGGTAAAAGTCTATAAAGGGTTTGGAATAAAATAGTCTAACAGCTTAGTAATGAGTTCGGTCCAGCTATTACCGTTCTTTTGAGTGTTTTGCTTTTGAGGTGCAGATAACGTGTGTCACAATAAAAGCACAGGAGTGTCCAGCACTATGGGTGACATGTATGATCGGGCTTTCCGCCTGTTTTCAGGCGTATACTGCGCCTCACTGTGCCGACTCCGCTGTCGGACGCTCAAATGTGATGTTAGGCGCAAGCTTCACCACTTTGTAATGCGCCTAACATGATGGGGTGTTATTTGGGCGTGCTGTGGCCGTTCTAGGACGGGACGCACCAGATTCGAAAACACCGACACATGTAGGAATGCCGGTCGGCAAAGTGAGGCGCATTACAGCTCCGACAGGCAGACCTAGTCCAATGTGGTCTACCTGGGTCGGAGGAGGCGCAGTGAAGCTGCAACTTATTGTAATGGGGCAAAATGTGCTCTAGGACTACTATTACAACAGTACAATAATAAAAATAAGTTGTCTATAAATTTAATTAATTAATAAAGATAAATATCAAAGTTGTATAAAAACCAATTCAATGTATTAAAAAAGTTGATCATTTAAAATTAAAGGAAATATAAATAGGAAGTCAAAAGAAAGAAATATCAGCTAGAAAAGGTCTTAAAAATACGGAGAAAATTAAACTAATTTTACATTAAATAAGCCAATGATGATTTTGTACTGATGTTAATTTTTGTCTTTTTTAATACCAAAAATTTAAGATGTATTTTTGCTTCTTTCACCTTTTATTCTATTTAGTATGTACAGCAAGAGCCAGCACAGCACAGGTCTAGCTGGGACCTGTGGTCCTCCAAGCAGGATTTCTATGTTCCCACGGCTTATTTTGGTTCGTATTTACGTCCGCAAATACATCACCAAATACGCCTTAAATAATGAACAATTAGCTTAGAATTGATGCCAATGGAAAATACGAATGTAGTTGCGGGCGTATTTACGGACGTATTTTCCATTGGCATCAATTCTAAGCTAAATGTTCATTATTTAAGGCGTATTTGGTGATGTATTTGCGTCCGTAAATACGAAACGAAATAAGCCGTGGGAACATAGAAATCCTGCTTGGAGGACCACAGGTCCCAGCAACACCTGTGCTGTGCTGGCTCTTGCTGTATATTCTAAATAGAATAAAAGGTGAAAGAAGCAAAAATAAAATTTTTCTCTTCACTAACATGCTTAATGATTTCTCTCTGATTTCCAGCCTGTCTCTAAACATAATACGTTAGGCGCATTCCTCATGCGCCTAAGTTCCGCCATGCGCCTAACACACAGGCGAGGCGCGGGGAACTTTACACCACATTTATGAGCACACTTCGAAAAAATCGTGAAAACGGGCGCCTCGACACGACGATCTTCATACATGTTGCCCTATATCTTTGAGATCCGCAACCTGATCACAGTACCTCTTCTGCCTCGGTGATTACCATTCAGGAAAACTGATAAAAGTCAGAAAACTTTCAGTTTGTTGATCCATGAAGTGACTACAGATAATCATCCGGACTGAATCATCAGGAATGCCGCAGTTAAGGTAGGGGAGAGTGTAGTTCCCCAGAACAAGGGTACTTCGGCCTGTGGATATTCACCATGTTACTACAATGCAAAGCCATCAACACCTTACTATATTGGTATAATGATTTACAGTTATGTAGTTCTTTACTGTTTTATATTGTTAAACTCAGCTTTAATTGTTTACTATAATATGTTCTGTTTAGTTTCACTGTGGGAAGGGTTAACACATAGCCAGCTAATAATAAAAGAACCTGAGAGACTTTCTAACTATGGACTGAGAAGTTGGTAACTTTCCACTTTGCTAGAAGATGCACAGTTGAGTTTTAGAGGGAAAATCTCAGACAGTGAACTTTGCACCATCTGGAAATGATGTTGACTCATTCCCATAGGACAGAATGGAAGCAATATACAAATGTATGAGACTGAAATTGTGCCAATGTTGTTGTAAGGGTTATGCTTCTCCATTACACTCCTCTCAGTACAAGAGTCTAGATCCTTTAGAAACTGTATAAAAGGTTAGAACTCTGAGACCCCAGGAGTTCTGTAGATAGAGAGCAGTGGTTAGCAGAAAAGCCTCTGCCAGACTGCCTGTCCGATCAGAAGAAGACTCTAAAGATACCAAGCCACAGTTCCTGGGTCACCAGCCCTTTGACTAGGAAACCAGTCAGACGACTGAGCCACAAACCCTGGGATACCCGTGCTTCAGCCAGCAAGCCAGTCTTCTGAGAGAGAGAGAGGGACAGCTAGCTCATGTCTTTCCTCAGCATAAAGCCTTTGTCTACTATGCAGGAGACTGGAGAAGCCGCTCAGTGTCTTGCCTGTATTGTGTTGCACTGGAGTTTCTCCATTAAAGAAGTGCGCTGGTTTACTGCAGACCCCTGACTCTCTGGATTTATTTCCCATTAGGTTGCACCACGTCTTATTAACCCTTCCAGAAAGCAGTAAAATGTGGTGACAACTTGACAGTGTCCGGGGAATCCAATGTAGAGTTCAGACCACCGCAAACCCAGGCACTGCACATCGTTGGGTGTTTTCAATCGAGACTGTTTTCAAGGTTGCTTGATTTTTTTAAAATTGTAGATGAAAGTAATAAATGATTGAACACATGCATATCCAGGTTCCTGCACAGTGTGTGATATTACATATTTATGTATACATACTGAGGGAAAGAAATTGAACTAGGTTTTGGGGAATTAATAATTGGCTTTACTGTAAAAGTGAAAGCAGATTACTGTAGCAAATATATTCACCATTTGTCTTGAAAGCTAAATAGAAAGTAAAGGCAAAAAGAAAGAACAAAAGAAAATGTGCTAGAGCTTTTATTGATCTTTCACTTAGCTTTTGTTGACTGCAATTATCCATTGACAAAACAAATCTGAGGTATGAAAACCCAAATCTATTGTTCCACTTGCACAAGTCAAGCAGAGCCAGTTAAAGTGTACCCATGATTTTAAACAACTTTCCACAAATTTGTAGAGATCAGGTACAGCTGTCCATAGGAGTTGCACACAGATGCTAGTGGTTCTTTTCTGTCTTATACAGTGCTGAATTCACAAGTACAGTGCATAGTACTGTTGTATAGTGCCATCCATGTTAGGACATAGGGGAACATGTATGAAAACTGTCTAGCTCTAAGACTTTCCTTGTTGCCCATAGAAACCAAGCAAAGCTCCCCTTTCATTTTGTCAGAGCACTATATGAAACGAAAGGGGAGCTCTAACTGGTTGCTATGGGCATCAAAGAACGTTGTAGATCTAGACAGTTTTTATACATGAGGCCCATAGTGTTTTGGCAGCCTGTTGGTGATATCTGCAGGATACTGTAAAAATCTATCTCCACAAGTAGTCAGTGTGTAGAGTGTATAACAGTATACATTTGGGGTGCCCTCACAATAACTCAACACACAGCCATACATTGTAAGAGCAACACCAATACTAGTACATATAATTCATACAATTACATATAAGTCATTTTATTTTAAAATAGTTTAAAACATGATGTAAAACAATTCACAGAAAGGTACCAATGAAGTATTAATGTTGGTTTTAGCCACATATGAAATAATATAAATTAATACACCTAATGTCATACGCAAATAGTATACAACATACAGAAGAACTGCAAATTGGCAACATGAAAGAAGTCATATAGCATAACAATAGGTATCCAAAATAATAAATTCAGTATCATAGAGCGATTCTGACCACGTTATGCAAAACGTTAATGCCAGTCTACATATAAAGTGCTACACTTCATTATACGCATTAATCCTTTGCATAATTTATGTTATAGTGAGATTTAATACACAAAACACAAAGTATGACATGATGTATGATGAAAGAAATAGGCTAGATATATACACAGGTGAAATAAGTATTAAACAGTAACATATCACCAAACTTCTCAGTACTTATATTTCTAATGATGCTATTGACATGGAAATCGCACCAGATGTTGATAACAACCCATCCAATCCACACAAAAAAAAAAAATAATAAAACCATGGATGTTCATAAATTAAGCTATGTGTAATAATGATAAATTACACAGGTAAAAAGTATTGAACACACTTACTGAAATGTATTTAATACTTCATGCAAAAGTCTTTGTTGGTGATGACAAGATGCATCCTGGCTGGAGAAACTGGTGACATGCATTGCTCAGGTGAGATTTTGGCCCATTCTTCCACACAAACACTGAATGTTTCCTGGGCTCCTTTTATTAACTTTTGAGCTTTAGTTCCTTCCATAGATTTTCTGTTTAATTCAGGTCAGTTGATAGTCTGGGCCATTTTAAAAGCTTTATTTTCTTTGTCTGAAACCAATTTAAAGTTTCCTTGGCTGTATGTTTGGGATCTTTTTCTTGCTGAAAATGAAGTTAGCCAGTGCTGTATGCTAAAACAGCCAACACCATGATGTTCCCAAGTCCACACTTCACAGTTGGTATGGTATTTTTGGGTTGATAAACATAGTGTGTTTTTTGGCACCCAAACAGTTTAATTTTGGTCTCATATGACCAGACTATACTCTCCCTGTATTTTACAGGCTTGTTTAAATGTTGTTGAGCAAACTTTAAATATACTTTTGTTCAGCAATGGAGTCTTGGGTGGTGAGCGTGCTTACAGGCCGTGGAGGTTGAGCACAATACTTATTGTTTTCTTTGAGACAATTCTACCTGCTGATTCAAGGTCTTACTGTAGCTCTCAACAAGGGGTCCTTGGCTCTTGGACAACTCTTTTAATATTTATTTTCACTCCCCTGTCTGAAATGTTGTGGAGAACACCAGGTCGTGGCTGGTTTGTGGGGAAATGATGTTCTTCCCACCTCTGGATTATGGCCCCAACGGTCCTCACTGGGACCCTCAGTGGTTTAGAAATCCTTCTGTAACCAGTGCCATCATTATTTTTTGCAACAATAAAGTTGCAAAGGTGTTGAGACAGCTCACTGGTTTTACCCATCATGAGATGTTTCGTGTGTGACACTTTGGTAATGAAGGATACAGATTTCCTAGAAGGCAACTAATACCATAAATCAACTAACCACCGGCCTAATTCTATTATGCTAATAAGACTTAACCTTTATTGACAGACACTACCTAATATAATGTATTTAAAATAAACCGGCTCCCTGCGCTTTTAAATTCCAGATGCTGATATCTATCAATATGCCAGTTGTAAAGTGCCTATAGAACACTACACTAGGATTGCACAAATGCCTTAATTATAAAAAAACATAACTGAACTTCCACCCAACATGTTTCTCCACTTAAAGTGGTGTCCTTTATTGCCCCATTAACCCCTGAGGACATCGCTTTATGTGGCGAAACATGTTGGGGGGGGGGGGCAGTGATGTGTTTTTAGAAATAAGGCATTTGTGCAATCTTAGTGTAGTGTTCTACAGGCACTTTACAGTTGGAATGTTGATAGATCTTCAAACAATATTCGGGCAGCACACAATATTCCAAAATCATATATAAATGTATTGGTATAAAAACCACTCAGGCATATATTTCACATATAAATATGCATACGTAGCCTTGATATTTACAAAATATTTTGTTTTGTTGCGGTATAAATATATGCAAACCACCTCTAGTGATGCACGTCTTGTGTTCCACAGCATCCAGCCTAGTTTTGCTGGTCAACAATGCACAGTGGTAGCATACAAAGTATCAACATGTTACTTAGCTTCTGCCGTATAGTCCTTGCGTCTGGATACTTTCAGATCTCAGGCAGAACTAACTCGTCCTTTCAGCACAGTGTGGAGATACTGCGCCTGCGCTACGTTTTGGGGTAAACCCCTTTGTCAGAATAGATATCAGCATCTAGGATTTAAAAGCACAGGGTGCCGGTTTATTTAAAATATTTAATATTAGGTAGTGTCTTTCAATAACAGTTAAGTCTTATTAGCATAACAGAATTAGGGCGGTGGTTAGTAGATTTATGGTATAAGTTGTCTTCTAGGCAAACTGTCTCTTTAGTTTGTTAATGTCTAACCGATGCATGAGCATTTTTTGTTTATCTGTTAAGACTTTGGTAATGTGACCTTTTAATAGGCATCAGTTGAATCAGTTGCTATTTTTTTTGGCAGGATTGCTTTCTAAATACTAGTAAATTTCGGCTGGTGTCATGACTATCCATGGCTTCTTGCACCTCTCTTTCTTTATGTGTTCAGTACTTTTTCCTTGAGTAATTTCTCATTATTACACATAACAATTTATGGGCATCTATAGTTTCGATTTATTTGACTGTGTGGATTGGATGTGTTGTTACTGACATCTGAGGAGATTTTCATGTCAGTAGCACCTTAATAAATATAGTTATATAGAAAATTGGTGATGTGTTCAATACATATTTCACTTGCTGTATTACCTCAATGTAAGCTACCACCACGAAAGAAGCTAAAGTTCCATTGTACTTGTACAAGTCCTTGGGATGTGCATACAGTTAAAAAGTGGCAGTACATGTGTCAGAACCAGGACCCACAGGAGGATCCTCTGATCCTCCTGTGGGCTAGTTTGGCACTGGCAACATGGGCCATAGACTTCTATAGGGCAAACGTAGATCAGCAATGCAAGTCAGCAGGGGCGTAAATTTGGTTGAAAAAGTGGGGGGGGACCAATTTTCCCTCTCATCCCCTATCTTCCTATCTATTCCTCCCTCCTTCGCTCGCCTTCCCTTTTACTTCCCTTCCCTTCCTTTCTCTCCCCTCCTCTTCCTGCAGTGAAGCCGCCCCCTCTAACCCAGCTAGGAGGTCTAAGGGAGCGCTGTGAGCTCCCCAGCGGGTCCGAGTGGAGTCCTTATGGCAAACACTTTTGGTGCAATCCGTAAGGTTATGAGTGGCTGTCTAACTACTGAAGTTTAACCCTGGCAATGAAACCGAACCAGCCCACCTACAATATTTCCCCCTCTAGATGGAAATAAAAATGTTGTGCAATGCAGCAAATTTCGCTTAACCCCTCCCATCCCCCCATCACTACTCCATTAAATTTTTAATACACACAACAGCATGAAGAAAATAAAAAAACCCAAACTCACTGTACCGCTAGGAATCACTTATGTCACATACTGTACCCCAAAATTTATTTTATTGCATACCTGTCACGTCAGAGGAGGTGCAGTGGGCCCTCAGTCCACTGTCCCTGCCTACTTGGCGTGCTGCCCTAGGCGGCAGACCTCAACTGGACGACAGTCCCTACGCTGCTAAGTGCAGGGCCGTCTGGGAAACTCAAACTCCAACAGTCCGGGTCAGTCACAGTACGGGAACGTATATGCCAAGAAACGTAATCCAAAAGAGTAGTCCAAAAACCATCAGGAGTGCAGTACAAAGTCAGAGGCAAAGGCGAGGTCAGGAAGCGAGCCGAGGTCAGAAATCAGGAGAGCAAAACCAACAGGAAACACAGGAAATAGCAAGGGGAACCCTTTCTCAGGCAAGGACTAAGAGAAATGAGGGAGTTTAAATGAGGAACCCAGAGCCCGCCCCAGCAGACGATTGGAGCAGGCTCCGGGCCCTCCTATTGGCCAGTGCGACACACCCCCTGACTTGATTAGGAGCCGAGCTGTCACTCCTTAGCTCATAAGCCCGGCTTCTCCCTGGGTGTGTCGACTGACTAGAGAGTGCCTTGCTGCTTCACTTCGGAAACGTGCGCCGTGACAGTACCCCCCCTTTTAGGAGGGGCCACTGGACCCTTCCCTGGTTTGGGTTTGTCCGGGTGAAAGTCATAGAATTCCCTGATCAGAGATTCAGCGTGGATGAACCTGGCCGGAACCCACGACCTCTCCTCCGGACCATAACCCTTCCAGTGGACAAGGTACTGCAAGGACCTCTGCACTCTACGGGAGTCTATGATGCGGGAGACTTCATATTCCAACTGACCCTCTACACTAACAGGAGGAGGGGGTATCGAAGGTGAAGTCGGAGATGGAATGTACCTCTTTAATAGTGACTGGTGAAAAACGTTATGAACCCGGAGGGAGGGAGGTAACTTAAGACGGTATGCCACCGGGTTCACCACTTCCTGCACCACATAAGGACCCACAAATCGTGGAGCTAATTTACCGCAAGGCACTTTTAGGCGAAGATTTCGGGTGGACAACCAAACTTTATCCCCCACAGCAAAACCACTAGAGCAAAGGCATCTTTTGTCACTCTTTCTTTTTTGGATGCTCTGGGCGTTGACCAAGTTCTTCTGAACTTGGGCCCAGACTGTGCATCCATTCCATTGTGATCGGACGTAGCGCTGGATAAAGAGGCATTTCTCGGGTGGAAACCATAATTGCAAAAAAAACGGAGAGACCTCAGATGAACTATTATCCTGATTATTAATCGCGAATTCTACTAACGGTAAGTATTTAACCCAATCCGCCTGTTGATCAGAGACAAAACAATGAAGTTTTTGTGTAACGGTTTGGTTCACCCTCTCCGTCTGCCCATTAGTCTCAGGGTGGAAAGCCGAGGAGAAGGATAGGGTGATACCCAGAGCCTTACAGAGAGATCTCAAGAAACGGGACACGAATTGTACCCCTCTGTCAGAAACAATATTCTCGGGTAACCCATGTAGTTTAACAATGTTTGATGAAAAGCTCGGCAAGCTTCTTGGACAACGGCAAACCTCTAAGTGGAACCAAATGACACATCTAACTAAAACGATCCACCACCACCCAAATGACCATCTTACTCTCAGAGGTAGGAAGATCGGTCATAAAGTCCATGGATATGTGGGTCCATAGGTGCTTGGGTATGGGGAGAGGACAAAGTTCCCCAGAAGGACGAGTTCTGGGAACTTTTGCCCGAGACAAATGTCACACGCTGCCACATAGGCCACCATATCACGATACAAAGAAGGCCACCAGTAATTGTGAGAGATAAGCCTCTTTGTGCCAGACACTCCGGGATGTCCTGATAATACCGAATCATGCAACTCCTTTAACAAGCGTAGCCGAAACTGAGTAGGGACAAAGACTCTAGAAGCCTGACAATTAGCAGGTCTCATGTCCTGGTGTGTCTTAATATCAGTGGCTAAATCGGGGGATATGGCCGAGACAATTGTCTCATTGGGTAATACAGGTACTGGATCCTCCCGAGGTGAGTAACTGGCACAGAAGCTTCTAGATAACGCGTTACCAAGAACCATAGGGAGACATTCGTCAAAGCACTGCTTTCCCCACCTAATTAATTCTCCTGAACTCCAATCAATCACCGGGTTGTGTTTCTGAAGCCAGGGCAACCCCAAAACAACATCAGCGGGTAAGCGCTCCATGATAAAGAGTGTAAGCCCGGCTTCTCCCTGGGTGTGTCGACTGACTAGAGGGATTAACCCCTACCGTGCCTTGTTGCTTCACGGCGGAAACGTGCGCCGTGACAATACCATACCCCAGAAATGACATCACTCACTTCACCCCAGAAATTAATTATATTACACATGGTAGCCACAGAAATTATATTACTAACACCTTAGAAATTAATTGCACATTGTACTCAAGAAATAATATAATTCACTGTACCCCAAAAATGTATTATATTACTCACCGAACCCTAGAAATTAATTACATTGCTCACTGTACTCTAGAGATTACATTACACCATACCCCAGAGATTACATTACACACTGTACCCCAGAGATTACATTACTTACTGTACTCCAGAGATTACATCACACCATACCCCAGAGATTACTTCATTACACACCATACCCCAGAGATTACACTGTACCCCATAGATTACATTGCACATCGTAATACTGTACCTTAGTGATTACTACATTACCTACTGTACCCCAGAGATTAGTTTACACACCGTACCCCATATATTACTGCATTATTCACCATACCCCAGAGATTACATTACACACTGTACTGTCCGGAGTTCTGTGCTGCCACGACCTGTGTGATGACCTCATTCCCTGCAGATAGAACAAACAGCAGGGAGGAGAAGTACACAGGTCAGTCACTTGGGGAACCAGAGAGAGCACAGAAGGTGATAAAATCACTTGTAGCTCCTTAACAAAAAAAAAAAAGGCAATATATTTGGAAAACGTCTTTATTTAGGGATCCCAACATGTTGAAAGCTAATCTTTGTAGCGAGACAATCCCTTTAAGGTGAATTCACATGACGGTTTTTTCGGGACTGACAGTGTCGTATGCTTGTTGGAAATTTGGCGCTTGCAAACGCAGAATTTCGACGAGCAAATGACCCAGACTGCCTGAGGCAGATTTCTGCCTCCTATCCTTTAGTGCTGTTAGTGCATAAAACACCTCAAAGAATTCTGTGTAGCCTCTGTCAGTACACGCCGAAAATACTCAAGTAAAATCTAAACAATGACACTGATTTTACATAGGGTATAATGTAAATCAGTTTCCTGCCGGATTAGATTCCAGTTCTGAGGCAGATCCAGCACTGAACCCATCCCACAATCAGCATTCATATCTTCCACGTGAACGTTCCCTTAAGGTATGTTCACACAGCATACAGCGGGCGTACTGTGTGCTCTGCTATATGCTGGGTGTTTTAGAAGTATGCTCTGGCCAGTCCACACTTCTAAAATGCTGTGGGGCCGTCTCCATTCACTTTCATTTTCCCCGGAGCGTAAGTGCAGGAAAGATATAACATGGCAAGACACATGTAACATGGCTGTACAGTATATACACATCTCACATATACAGTACATACCCTACTCACATGCACACACAACGCCTAGCACCCTTGTCCCCTCCTTACCTGTCTCCTGTAGTCTGGTGCAGTTGGCATTCGGCAAGAGCTTCTCTTCTTCTCTGATGAGGGCTGAGCATAGGGGAAGTGGTATACAATGGGAGGGAAAGATACAGCCCCAGATACAGAGTGTGCTGGACTGTGAGCAGCGTTCTGATTGGTGAAGCAGCCCCTGCTGACTCCTGCTCTACCAATCAGCGCTGCTCTAACTCTGCACTGACTCTTGAGGCTGCTATCTCCTCTGTCCCCCCAAGATGCACAGAAATATAGGAGGCGAAGGGTTAACTTCTTCCTCCTCTGTGCTCTGCTCTCCCCATTTACAGTATTCTCATGCTTTCATATGGATTATTTTTTATTGAAGTGGCTACAAAGTGTGTGGGGGGTGGACCGTCTCCCACCCAGAAAGAAGTGGGGGACAAGTCCCCCTCCGTATCCCCCTATAGTTACACCTATGCAAGTCAGCTTTCCAGAGTGAGCTACAGCCCTTTTTCTATTAATTGTGGAGGTCCTGGGAGTAAGACCTGCACTGACAATGTATCAATGATCTATCATAAGGACAGGTAATTTTTTTATCCTGGAAACCCCTTTAATTTTAAGTATCAGTAATAGAAACCATTCTTAAAGGGAACCTGTCACATAGTTTATGCCCCCCCTTGCTAGTGACAGACATGCTGTTTCCAGCGCTGTGTCCCTTATTCTGTAACACGCTGTAGTTGTAGAGTATTTAATGCTTAAATCTGCAGTTTTCAGCCAGAAAAGAGTCATGAAAAGATTCCGTTTTTTTCATACCCCGCCCACCTGAGGCTATCCCCGCCCACCTCACAATTGATTGACCTATTAGGCCGTGTTCACACGGCTTATTCAAGCCGTAATTGCGAGCCGGATTGCGCTCGCAATTCTGGCTTGAATAAGGGGCAGGTGCGGGGGCGGGGCGTGGGCGCTGCCCACCGGCCCCATAGACTTGCATTATCCACGGCGCGTATTGCGCCTGGATAATGTGCAGGTGACTTTCTCCCCGCCCGGCGGATTCGCCGGGCGGGTAGGAGCGATGGAATCCACTGTTCTCTATGAGAACTGTGGATTACCGTAATTACTGCGACGGATTGGAGCCGTACTGCAGTGCAAATCCGGCGCGCAGTACGGCTCCAATCCGCGGTGAAATAAGCCGCGTGAACGGCCCCTTACTATGAATAGGTAGAATCATGTGAATAACTGCCAGGAGGGCGGGGCTAGCCTTTGGTGAATCATGAATAAGATTTGAGCAGTAAATGCTGTGAAACTTCTGCATCTTTCCGAATAAGGGACACAGCACTGGAAACAGCATGTCCGTCACTAGCTTGTGCTGTCCTCAGCCAGGGTGGCAACAAGGAAAATCTTCCACTAAAACTTAGTTTTTAATAATAACTATTAAAAATACGTCAAGAATAATATATCAGAAATCACACAATATCAAGGGACACCAAGGAGAACAAATTCTGAACAAGAAAAGTTCCTATTGGTCACCACAAGAATATGGAACCTATAATGTCCCTAGTCTGCCTGTAGCCCTAGGGATAGTACTCCACAGGAGCAGCGTCCCAAAAGGGACGGTCCCACATTGGAACTCCTAAACTAAATGTCCCTACAATCAGGGAATATACACATAAGGAGACCAATCAAGAAACAATCCAGGAGTACAAATACCAACCTCTGTAGACAGGTTCATTAATCAATGCAAACAATAACCAAGAAAGATCCCACCTACTGTACCCACTGTACTCAGCCAGGGTGGCATAAACTATGTGACAGGTTCCCTTTAAAACCAAAAGTTTGGTTAAGACTATAGAACTTTTCTACAACTCAACAATCCTGTTATTGTCAAGATAAAACTCCACTCGGTGCGAGATTAAATGTGAAGACTGTTCCATGTAATATACAGCGCCAGTGAAGAAGCTTTGTAATTTATTTTAAAACTTGTACAATTCCTACTAGAGTGTACAACAAGAAATGAGATTGCAATACATTTTGTGTTATAAACTGTAAAGAGGAACTTTTGTTTGAAATTTCAAATTTGTTCATTATCTCTCTTTATCACAAATAACCACTTTTCCTTTTGCTTTCCAACAACTCCAGTAAAATTACATTTTCAAGAGAGATAACAATTTCATTTATATCAGTCATGTTTCTTGCTTTGGAAGGAGGTGAATGGAATTAAAAATACCCCGAGAATCATCTACTATACATTTTAATTAAATTATTTAAATTGTTAACATATAGAAATAACATGCAGCCTATTTAACATAAAGGGAAAAAAGGAAGAACATCAAATAGAAAGATAAGTGAAATGCGTCTGCCTTCTCATCTTTTTATGTAAAACAGTTTTAAATGAGGTGAAGCAAGATAGGCCAATGCATAGAGAATTCACCATTAAACAAAGGATTTCTCCAGGATTAAAAGGACTACTTTTCAGAGACAGTGCCACTCTTGTCCATAGGTTTTACCAGGTATGACATCTCAACCCATTTCATAGGGATAAGCTGTAATACCATAGCATTAATTTTAACCGAAAGTATGTCAATTTTTTGTATCAACATTTTCTGAGATCATTTTTTTTTTTTTTTTGTTACTGTATAATGTTTCATTATCTGGAGGGTGAGGTGTTTTTATTAGCACTATTTTTGGGTATACAGGCAGTCCCCGACTTACATCGTTCCGACTTACCATGATAACAAAGTGCCAGCATACCACAGCTGCACATGAGATACAGAACGTTAGGTGAAATCTTCTAAAAAAGGGCACAGACAGCAAAACAAATGTAAAAATTGTTCCCTGTACTATCCCAAAAAAAAAAATGTTTTGCTAGGACATTACAATTAATAAATAAACCTGTTCCGACTTACATACAAATTCAACTTAAGAACAAACCTACAGTGCCTATCCCGTTTGTAACCCGGGGACTGCCTGTATATATCTTTTTGATCACTGTTTATTCGATATTGTGGGATCAATAAGGTGTTTAAAAAGAAATTTTGGCATTGGGAATTATCTGTATGAAAACATTTTTAGTGTGGGACAAATATGGATCTAGTGATACGAATGATGTTGATTTTTTTTTACCTGAGGGCTTTTATTTTGTGGGATAAGATGTACTTCCTAATGGGGTTATTCATCGCACCATAGAATATACTGGGAAACTGCAAAAAAATTCCAAGTGGGACAAAATGGGAAAAAAAAGAACTTGCACCATGTTTGCAGGTTTTTAAAATTTATTTTAGGGCATTCACTCTCCAGTAGAAATTATATGTTCTCTGTATTATGCAGGTTGATACGATTCTGGAAACAGCAAACATGTAGGGTTTTCATTATGTTTTGGTACTATAAAAAAATCCAAACATTTTTGACTTTTGAAATTTGCACTGTGTTGCCATTTTCTGCGACCACTATCATTTTGTTCCTAGCACCTATGGATTTGAGGGAGGGTGCATTTTTTGCGGGCTGAAGTGTACTTTTTATTGGTACCAGTATGGAATACACGCGACTTTTTTGATAAATTTTATTCCAATTTTTAGAGGAAGTGAAGTGACCAAATAAACCCACAATTTTGGCGTTTGGAATTTTTTTTCTTTTATGGTGTTCAGTGTATGGGATAAATTATGTTATATTTTAATAGATCAGACTTTTCGGATGCGACGATACCAAATATGTGTAACTTTTTTATTATTTTATATTTTTTGTTTGTAAAATGGCAAAGGGGGGGGTGATTTGAACTTTTATTTTTTTTTACACATTAAAACTGTTTCTTACTTTTACTTTGAGTGCCCCTAGGGTACTTCACCACTAAGGGGCGCGATCGTTTATACAGCTTAATGCATTATATTACAATGCAATAGGTTCCACAAAGATAGCGGTTTTAGTACTTCCTGCCTGAGGCAGGAAGTAATAAAACAGAAAAATGGCAGCGATGGAAGCCTTCACAAGGCTTCCAGCTGATATGTTAAGCAATTGGAACCCTGGGATTCACGTGGGGGCTTCAATCGGAGTGAGGAAAGCTGCTGCAATTAGCAGCTGACTCCTGGCAGCTATGCAATTCTTGGAGAATATCTACATTATTTTTTAATTTTATTTATCTATTAAAAGTTATGTTTTATTATTTGAGGTTCCTATTTTGGGGCAGTGATATTTCGCTGAAATTTCTTATGAGTTTTCCAGATTTCTCTTGAAACATTATCGAAAGTTATTTTTTTAAGGAATAAAGCAACTGTGAAGATTGATAGAGTTTGGTAGGCTGTTTAACCACTACATACCCAGTTGATTTTTTTGAAGAGTGATTTGTGGTGTTTTTAAAAGTCTATATTTATTAATAAAGGCTTTCATTCATGTATCCTGTCTCTTCCGTCCCTCCTCAGGGCAGAGGGCTGTTTAGTAATTAAGCATATCAGCCTGAGTTTCAAATGTCTGCTAAATGTTATCTGACATGAGATCGAGGAGATTTTTTATCTAAAGTCCAGAGAAGCTTTAGAGTTAAAGTTAACAAAAGTAATTAGTCTCCTTTGTTAGATCAAAAAATACTCAAGCTTTCAAGCTACTAGCAGTTCTGTGTGCCAACCTGTGTGGTAATGTCATCCCTGCTGTCAGGTAAGACAAACAGCAGGAGAGAGCAGGGCAGAAAAGGTTGATAACCTAGAGAAATGTGAGTACACTCAGAGCTGATAAAATCACCTCTATTTCCTGATCAAAGAAAAATAAGCAAAGTGATCTATTTGGAAAATGTCTTTATTTAATGTTCCCTGTTGAAAGCTAATCGTTGTAGTGAGACAACCCCTTTGAGTTTTAAGAAAACATATTTTTGGTAAGAGCACATGACAAAGATACACCAACATAAAAAGATTAACATCTATGCATGCAACTGAGTTATAGCTGTAACTAGAGATGGGCGAATTGATTCTAACGAAGTGGAATTCGTTTAGAATTTTCATGAAAACTTCGGTTCGTAACGAAGTCGAACTTTGGGGATACTTCAGGATGTACGAAGTGTGCTTTTCTTATTGATAAAATTGTGGGCTGCGAGCACATGGCCGCTACATGGTAGCAAAGCACTCTGGGAGGTAAGAAGGTAGCATAGCCTCGCAGACATGTGTACATCTAGGTGAAGCCAATGAGAGCCGGCGCGAATCTGTGACGTCACCGGCACTATAGAAAGATCCGGGCGCGACGCTGGGAGCACATACCGGCTCTCACTGTACGATCAGGGAAGGAGCTATACCGCGGCTGATTAGCTCTATACTGAAGAATTGAATTTTTATATACAGGCGAATTTCTGTGGGGTGTCTCAGCTTGTCTCAGGACTGTTCTCTTAATGTTCTATTTTCTAATTTTATTGGGTATTGGATCTGAAATCCAGTTGCGTCCACTGCTGCTCAATAAATTCAAATAACCAAGAGGGATCTAAGCCAGTCCCTGTTGTTATCATTTAAAGAAACCAGCTTTTTTTTTTTCAATACAAATTAACCACTTCATTTTGGCTGCTCAATTCTATTATTGCGCAATTTACATCCAGGGTTTAATTAACGCGTTGTTTTGCTAGTGTGGGCTGACCCCAAGAAACCGTCTTTTTCAACGCCAAAATAAATACATTTTTCCTGTAGCCTAATTCACTATGCAAAGGTTAATTACAACTGTATCTCTTTTTGTTTGGCGTAGAAAACACGAAATTGTAACACGCTACAAAGCTACTAGTTTGTGCGGACTCAATCTTTGGCGCAATTTACATCCAGGGGTTAATTAAGCGTTGATTTTGCTGTGGCTGACAAAAATAAACCGTCATTTTCAACGCCAAAATATATACATTTTTTCCTGTAGCCTAATTCACAAGCAAAGTTAATTACAACAGAATCTCTCTCCTTGGGTGTTGGCGTAGAAAACACGGCAATGTAACGCTACAAAGCTACTAGGATTTGTGCGGCTCAATTCTTGGCGCAATTTACATCCAGGAGTTAATTAAGGCGTTGTTTTTCTGGTTGTGCTGACAAAAAAAAACCCTCTTTTTTCAACCGACAAAATATATACATTTTTTCGCTTAGCCTAATTCACTAAGCAAAGGTTAATACACTGTATCTCTTGCTGTGTTGGCGAGAAAACACGCAATGTAACACGCTACAAAGCTACTAGTTTGTGCGTGCTCAATTTTTTGCGAATTTTACATCCAGTGAGTGTTAATTAAGCGTTTTTTTTCTTGTGTGGCTGACTAAAAATAAACCTCTTTTTCAAGCGACAAAATATATTACATTTTATCCTGTAGCCTAATTCACAAGCAAAGGTTAATTACAACTGTATCTCTTGTTGTGTGGCGTAGAAAACACGCAATTGTAGACACACAACAAAGCTAACTAGTTTGTGGTGCGGCTCCAAATTTATTTGGCGTAATTTACATCCAGTGGGTTAATTAATCGTTTTTATTGCTGGTGTGCTGACAAAATAAACCGTCTTTTTCAACGTCAAAATATATACATTTTTTCCTGTACCAATTCACAAGCAAAGGTAAATCTACAACTGTATCTCTATGTTATGTGGCGTAAAAACAACGCAATTGTAACAAGCCTAACAAATCTACTAGTTTGTGGCGGGGCGTGCGCAATACTTTGGCGCAATTTACATCCCAGAGTGGGGTTAATTAAGCTTGTTTTGCTGTTGTGCTGACAAAAATAAACCGTCTTTTTTCAACCGGCCAAAATATAGTACCTTTTTCCTGTAGCCTACTTCACAAGGCAAAAGTTTAATTACAAACTGTAATCTCTTGTGGTGCGTAGAAAACATATCGCACTTGGTAACACTCAACAATAAGCTAACTAGTTAGTGCGGCTCAATTCCTTTGCGCACATTTACATCCAGGGGTTAATTAAGGCGTTGTTTTGCTGGGTGTGTGCTGACAAAAATAAACCGTCTTTTTCAACGCCAAAACTATATAAATTTTACCTGTAGCCTAATTCACCAATCCAAAGGTTAGATTACACTGTACCTCTTTGTTGTGTGGCGTAGAAAACAACCAATTTGTAACACGCTACAAAAAGCTACTAGATTGTGCGGACTCAAAATCTTTGCGCAATTGTACATCTGTGGTTAATAAAGCGTTTTTTGCTGTTTGTGCTTACAAAAATAAACCGTCTTTATTCAACGCCAAAATAATATAAATTTTTCCTGTAACCTTATTCACAAGCAAAGTTTAATTACAACTGTTAATCATCTGTTTTGTTGTGTCGAAGAAAACACGCAATTGTAACACTCTCTCTACAAAGCTACTATTTGTGCGAGCGTCAATTCTTTGTCGCAATTTACATCCAGGATTAATTAAGCGTGTTTTGCTGGTGTGCTGACAAAAATAAACCTTCTGTTTTCATCGCCAAAATAGATACATTTTCCTGTATAGGCCGTAATTCACAATCAAAGGTGTAATACAACTGTATCTCTTTATTGTGTTGCGTAGAAAACACGGCAATTGTACACACTCTACAAAGCTACTGAGTTTGAGCGGTTAACAATTCTTTGGCGCAATTTAAAATCCAGGGTTAATTAAGCGTTTTTTGGCTGGTGTGAGACAAAAATAAACCGTCTTTTTCACTCCAAATATATAATACATTTTTCCTGTATGCCTACTTCACAAGCAAAGGTTTAATTACAACTGTATCTTCTTGTTGTGTGGCGTATAAAACCAACCGCAATTGTTACACCGCTACAAATCTACTAGTTTTGTGCGGCTCAATTCTTTTGCGCAATTACATCCATTCGGGTTTAATTAAGCGTTTGTTTATGCTGGTGTGCTGACAAAAATAAACCGACTTTTTCAAGCCAAAATGAATAAATTTTTCCTGTAGCCTTATTCCCAATCAAAGGTTAATTACAAAAGTATCTCTTGTTGTGAGGGCGTATAAAACACGCAATGGTAACACGCTACTACAAAAGCAACTAGTTTGGTGCTGCTCAATTTCTTTGGCGCAATTTTACATCCTGGGGGGCTAATTAAGCGTTGTTTTGCTGGTGGTGGACTGACAAAATAAACAGTCTTTTTCAACGCCAAAAAAAAAATATACTAATTTTTTTCAGTAGGCCTAATTCACAAGCAAAGGTAAAATTACAACTGTATCTCTGTTGTGTGCTTAGAAAACACGCAATAGTAGACACGCTACAAAGCTACTAGTTGTGCGCTCATTCTTTGGCGCAATTTACATCCAAGGGCTAATTAAAGCGGTTGTTTTGGCTGGTGTGCTGACAAAAAATAAACCCGTCTTTTTCAGAACGCCAAAATATATAAATTATTTTCCTGTAGCGCTAATTCACAAGCAAAGGTTAATTACAATTCAACTGTAATCTCTTGTTGTGTAGCGTAGAAAACACCAATTGTAAAACGGCTACAAAAGCTACTAGTTTGTGCGGCAACAAATCATTGGCGCAATTTTCATCCAGGGATTAATTAAGCGTTGTTTTGCTGGTGTGCTGACAAATAAACCGTCTTTTTCACAGCCAAAATAGTAAACATTTTTCCTGTAGCCTAATTCACAAGCAATAGTAATTACAACAGTATCTCTTGTTGTGTGAGCGTAGAAAACACGCTAAATTGTCAAACACGCAACAAAGCTACAAAGTTTTTCGTCTCAACTCTTTTGGCGCAATTACATCCATGTGGGTTAATATAAGCTTTGTTTTTGCTGTGTCGACAAATATAAACCGTCCTATTTCAACGCCAAATATATTACATTTATTCCTGTAGCCTAATTCATGTCCGAACCAGGTTAATTAAGCCCTGTTTGGTGCTTTTACAATTTCAGTAAAACCACAGTGTTTTTAACGACACATACAAGTAAAATTTATCCCTGGCCCATTTGTGGAGCGCAATTATAATCCAAGGGTTACCCCAAGCTGTTTACTTGGGTTCCTTTGGAGTCAAAAACAGGGTGAATATTTATCAATATACAGGATATCATCAATCACACAGTTGTCTGTACATTTAAACAAACCGTATGTACAGACAGAGATGTGGCAGGCTCTGCACTTGCAAGTGGCAGTGGACACAAACATTCCTGAACAGCCCAGTCGCAGCACAGCAAGGGGACAAACCGCAGCAGAGGGTCACTCGATGAGTCAACAAACTGCCGGCTGTCATCTAGCGGCCAGTCGTGTTTGTTCAAACAACCCAAGGTATCATTGATGGTTGACAGTGTCATCCCTCTTCCTCCCAGATTACATCTGAGCAACCCCAGCTAAGAGTTCTGAGGGTAACCTCAGACACAACCCTATAGTTGGCAATGCCGCGGCGGCGGGTTCAGCGGGCCTCCACCTGTCCTCAAGCCCGCCATCTGGTCCCATCCGTTCCCTCCGCCAAAGATCTACTAGTGGTCTGGGCTCAGTGCCCACTATATAGCGAGGATGAACCAATTTGAGGAGGGTTGCATCAGCAGCTACTTGGCATCGAAGAAATGGGCCATATAATCCCTGGCTTCTTTGCAGGTAGCGGCAAAGTATAGATAGTGAGAGAGTGGCATGGGAGTCGAAAGTTGTTGAGAGGTTCAGCCTCACGCATACCAAGACTCGGTGATGAGGACAGTCAGTGACGATGAAACACAAAAGATGGATGAGTAGCCACCGCACTTGGTATCTGGTTTAGGCAAGGTCTTCATCATCGTCCGGAGAAGAGGTCTTCATCTTGCGCGACAGGCAGCAGCGCAGCCAGCAAATGGTTCGTGTGGGCCGTGAGTCAGCCGGATAGCTCAGTGTGAGGTCGGGAGCCAAAGCGGCCACTTGTTAAAAAACCCGCTTCGCAGGATCAGAAACAAAAAGTAGCGGCAACTGGGGCTCAGCGAGGCAAAAGCGGCAGCAGTAGTCACTTCTGTGCGGAGCGTTGGCGTAAAATCCGATACTCGGCCGGCCACTCGGGCGGAGTGGCAGTTCTTTCTAGACACACAGAGGAAGCCGAAAAGGGTATTATGATAATCTGTGGGGCAAAACAATGTGAAGCGAGTGAGGCCAGGGAGCTAACGTTGGCACCGACGGCCCTTCGTCAACACATGCAGCGGACACCGAGATCCTGCCTGTGAGAAACGTGCTCAGATGTTGGTGGATCCATCCTGCCGGCCGCAGAGCAACACAGCAGCAGCAGTGCCCCAGTGGCACGCATGCCATTGCAGCCAGTCCAAGGCTCCACCACCTCTGACAGAAGGTGATAGCTGTTTTTCTTTTTGACAGATCATCTCCCGCGTTCCAATGCTCCTGCCCTCGCTACTCATGGCGCAGCAGTCTCGTTGATCAGCGAGGCGATTGCAAAGAACAACAGAAATGCGTCCAACCAACCTAAGGTGCAGCATCTGACGTGCTCCCTGTCCAAAATTGGTTGTATGTTGCAAGTCCGATCCCTATCCAAATGGTGAAACTCTGCACCATTCAGTAGAACAATGGCTTGTGCCGAGCGAGATGGAGAGTTCCAAGCCGTAATTACTTTTCCAAAAAGGCAGTACCCACACTTCAATAAATATGATAACAGAAGGTGGGCCAGTGCCATTGACTTTATCGGTTTTTTTCCAGGGTCACCGGTCACGCGTAACACGTCTGGAGCTGTAACTACGGTCAGGGCAAGTAGCCAGTACATGTCCTTTAATCAAACGGCCCACTGGGTGAATGTGCTTCCTGCCCAGGCACAACCAACAACTTGACAGGAGACGCCGCTTTCTCCTCCGACGTTGTCAAACTCGCTGCAACCTGACCTGCTCCAATGACCGCATCCTCCTCCTCCCACCATCACCACCATTCTCAGCGTACACAATACTAGCTCCATCATACCACATGTGTAGGGGCACACGGTGTCATGCAGGTTCTACACCTTGGCTTGCCTATTTCGGCGAACGATAGTCACACAGGGAGGAACCTCTTCCGGGTTCATTGCAGCAAGAAATTCGATGTGTGGTCTTTCTCCGCGCCTACTGCAAATACGGAACCATGGTGACGACAATGGGAAGGAACATGGTATCCGCGCTGCCACCGAGGATGGAATGGTCCAAGCGCCCGGCATGCGCACGTGTTCAAATAGCTGTTTGTGAAAAGATTCCTGAAGTCTTTCCACCGATCTCACAATTCTGAAAATGGGCCAGAGAAACTGGTGCAGCATTTATTCCATTCCGTTACAAAGTCAGACACACTCCACTCGATGCAGGCGGCAGAACGGCCTTCCCCCAACACACTCCTTGATATGCTATGTTTCCCAGCGCTCTTATGGAATTCCAGCCTGCACATCCATGTTTGGGACCGACTGTATAACGAGAGAAAGGCCATTAACGATTTTTTGATGATCCAGGCAACCGAAGTACTTCTACCCATGTGTAACTTGAGTTTCAGCCCATTGGCAGCTCAAGGTGACACTTGCCGTTTGTTGAGCGCCATTCGGGAGGCCGACGATATTCTGTCAGTCGCCAGACTACGGGAGTGAATAACGCCATTCCCACAGCTTCATTTCCTGGAACAGATGCAAGAAATGCTGTCCGGGCAGGGACTGGAGACGAGGCGACATACCTCTCGTTGGCCACAGTGATGTCCGAGTGGGGACTGTGGAAATGGAGGAGTAAGGAGAGGAGGACACATGGAGCAGAAGCAGTTGTCTGTGAAATAGTGGATTTTCTACCCCACGTGACAAGAGAGGAGGAGCAGGAGCAGCTGGAGAGGTGGGATGGAGATGAGGAAGACGAGCAGATTACCCCCAAGCACCCGTGGCAGTATACAGTGGAAATGGAGGCAGGGGAGCCCCTCGAGTCACTTTAGTGCAGATGGCCCGCAGCCATGCTTATTGCCTGGCTAGGACAGCCGAATAGTCAGGCAATCCGGCAGAGGGGATTACTTTCAGGCATCTCCCACCCAATTGGACCCTCTCTACTAGGTCCAAAATGGGGAGCCTTTTTCCCAGCTATTGAGAGGAGGACAAACACAAATACTATAGGGAAATCCTCCGTAATCACTAGGCCGCTGCCTCAGAGCGGCATCGTCCCTCCTCTGACAGGTCAGACCGGTGTGTTCCATCAGCGCTCACGTACTACTGTCTCCACTCTACTGGCCAACGCTGCTGTGGGTGAAGGTGGGGGGGGGGGTGGTAGGAGCATACCAGCTCCCATCAGTAGTAAACCTAAGTCTGGAGTCCACTGATGATCAGCTTTTCCACACTCCGCCTAGTGAGGAGGGCAGTCCCGCCAGCAGCAGCAAGAGACCTGGAGCAGTCCCTGAACCAACAGGTTTTGGCCTACTTCGGACAGCACTCTGCCACCTCAGTTAGAAGACCCGCTGGACTTACTGGCAAGCCAAACTGGATGTGTGGTCCGCACTTTCCCGATTTTGCAGTGGAGAAGCTGTCCTGGCCCCCGTCCAGTAAGTGGGAGGCATCAGAGCGTGTGTTTCAAAGCGGCGAGGGCCATCGTTACCCCAAGGAGAACCGCTTGTCCACGGGAAATGTTGAAACGACTAGACCTTTGTCCAAAGATGTGAATCAGGCGATGGGTATCGGCCAGGATTATTCCACACAACCAATGACTTAGGTGTCAGTCTGGGTTTTCAAACTACCTGCCTCAGCCACTATTCTGAGATGCGCAGCCACCCTTGCCTGATGCCAGCACATCTGCTGCAGTTTTTCTCCATCTCCTACCACCTATCTTAACCAGGGACTGGTATATTGCCACCCACCTCAACACTCTCCTGCCCATTTGTGCCACACTATGACCTCATGGATGCTGCTTGCCAAGCTGTTGCTGTGACATCCTCACAGTGTCATTGTGCCCACTCTCTGACCTCATGCTGTTGCTCCTGCCCGCCGTCACCGTCAAATCTCTTTCTTGTGCCACTCTGTAGGCCTACTCCTTTTTTTGCCAACCGTTGTCCAGAATTTGTCATTGTGCCACTGTTCTGTCCTCATTCTGCTGCTGTGCTGCTGCCGATGTCCTCCACACAGTTGTCAATGTTGCCACTCCTTGCCTGACCTCAAGCTGCAGCCAAGGCCGTGACCTCCTTCTCTCAGTCATTGTGCCACTCTGTGGATTCCTCCTGTTTTGTCCACCCTCCAAAATGTCATTGTGCACTCCTCTGACCTCATTTCTGCTGCTGCGTGTGACTCCTGTCCGTGCGCTCGCACACTGTAACATTGTGCCACACTGTGGCCTAATACTGTATTTGCAACCTCCGAATGTCAATTGTGCCACTGCCTGACCTCGTACTGCTTCTGTTTTGACCTCTACACTGGTGGTGATTATTGTTCCCACTTCTGTTGGCTAATACTGTTTTGCCACCTCCAGAATGTTCATTGTGCCACTTTCTGACCTCATTCTGCTAGCTGTGTGGCTGCTTGCCGTGTCCTCCACACTGTGTCTATGTGGTGCACTGCCTGAACCTCATGCTACAGCGCGAGACCTCCGCTCTCATTCATTGTTCCATTACTGTGCTTCCTCCTCCCTTTTTGCACCCATCCAGAATGTCATTGTGCCACTGCTGACCTCATACTTCTGCCGCCAGTGACCTCCGCTCTCAGTCATTGTAGCCATTCTGTGCTTCCTCCTGTTTTTTTCCACCTCCACCAGAAATGTCATTGTGCCACTGCCTAATCCTCATGTTTTGCTGCTGTTGTGACCATCTAACACTGTGTGATTGTGCCATCTGTGGCCTTAAAACTGTTTTGTGGCCCACCCCTCCAGAATGTCATTGTGCCACTGTCTACCTCAGCAGCTGGCTCGTGGCTGCTGCTCACGTGGTCCTTCCACACTCTCATTTGCCACATTCTGACCTCATGCTGACAGCTGTGGCTGCTGCCGTGGTCCTCCACACTGTGTCATTGTGCCACCTTTCTGACCTCATGCCTGCTTGCTGTGGCTGCCTGCCCTGTGTCCTCCACACTGTGTCATTTTGTGCCACGCCGTGAACCTCATCGCTGCCCGCCGTGACCTCCGATCTCAGTCATTGTGCACATTCTGTGGCTACCCTCCTTTTTTTGCCAACTCCAGAATGGTCGTTGTGCCACTGCCAGACCTCAATGCGCTGCCATCGCCTGCCCGTGACCTCGCGCACTCAGTCATTGTGCCATTCTGTGGCATCCTCCTGTTTATGGCACCTCCAGAATTTCATTGGTGCCACTGCCTGACCTCAATGCTGCTGTTGCTAGCCGGTCCGCGTCACCTCAAACACTCTGTCCTAATGTTGCCACCGTGAGCTCTCCAGCTTGTTATTTTCACAGCTTTTCGCTGCATGACTTTATCAGGCTGACATTCCCACTTGAGTTTTTGGGTCTCTTTTGCCCAGGTATTTTATAGTGAAGCTAATATAATAGATCTGCGGCAGTCATCTGCGTGTCATAAACTAACACACCAAACATTGTATGAAGACCAACCAAGCTCCCACTGCATATTTAAGCATGGCACAACATAATCTACAAGCACGCCGTGACCCCTGCAGGCTCTGTGGCAGCCTGGAAAATAGCTGCTTTTTAATTGCGATTCCTAGTTTTCGTCCCGAAGTTAAATTCGGACCGAATTTATTTTTTGGTCTGAAAAATTCGGCGAAGTGACCGAATCGAATTTTTGAGAAATTCGCCCATCTCTAGCTGTAACGGAATAAGAGAAATACTCTAGAAATCTGTTGGTGAGTTAGCATTCAATAAAAGTTAAAAATTTTCTGGAGTGTTTCTGTAAAGGGGTTTTGCCACAATCTCATTTCATACCTCCTGTATCCAGCTCTTCAGCTCTGGGTGCTCAGAAGGAGGCAAGTGTGATTTGTTTGAATTGCATATCATGTGACCTAGCAGGATGACATCACCAGGCCTTTCCTCTCTGTAGTCAAAGAAAGATCTGTTTATGTAAAGGATTGTGAGTAGCTGAGAGGTAAAGTTTTTGCCTCCAGGCACAAGGGTCCTAGGTTCAGATCCCTGCAAGAACCAAACCTGTGTTTTTTTTTCTTTATCAATGCACAAACCTCATTGAGGTTTATTTTTTTTTTTATTTGCACTGTTTTTCTAATTACTATGGAGTACAGAGGATGGGAGTAGAATGACAGCACCTGTGGTTTGAACACTCAGTAGCTGCCTGAGAGGAGAAGTAATATCTGAGCATGTGCGACCAGGACTGAGGAGCTCTCAGCCCTGGTCGTATACCTTGGAGACAAGCTGTAAACAATGGATCACTAAAGGAGCAGCTAAAACAAAAACGGTGCAGAATATTTAATAATAATGAATTGTGAAAATGTTTGTTATTTCATTTGCAAGCTTCCCACGTCAATTTTACTTTGTGGCAAAACCCCTTTAAGGTTCCGCTGTGCCTTTCATCAATCACAGTAATCTTTAAAAGCATCTAATCTCTGAGTAAAGTTGGGCATTTTTAGCTGTTGTTCCCATACCTGCTGATATGCAGGGAATCTTAAAATAAACCATTTAAATGTCCTAGACCACAAGTGCATTAAAGGGGTTTTGCCACAAAGTGATTTCATTACCTCTTAATCTGATCAGGAGAGACTATAAACAAAGCACAGCAGCCTCACAGACGAGAGGGAAGGGGTCTGAGAAAGCAACTCTGAGGAAGCAGAGGAAGCAGGGAGCGTTGTGCAATGTTTACTCAAATAAAACATTAGAACCAGTGGATTCTCTATACAAAAGACACAACATCTTTCTCCACAGTCCCTTGAAAGCTCAGTCATGTTCCCTGTCATCAGATAAGAAGTGCAGACAAAGCAAGCACAACCAGATAAGCTCCTCAGCTCCTGTCAGCTGGAGCTGGTCGTGTCTAATGCAAACTTTTAAGTAACTAAGGGCTTGTAAAGAAAGCTGTAGCTCTCAGAGGCTTCACTTTTTGTAATCACATATATTTAGAAAAGTGATTAAATACCCATTTTGGAGGATCCCACGTCAACATTACATCGTGGCAAAACCCCTTTAACCCCTTTGCTACTCAAGACCACCAGGGATATTGGTATTAACTCTGTGGCTGTGCTATATCACCAGGCATGCCAACACTAACAACTTTTCTGACATTGACCACCAGGCATACAGAAATGAATTCCTTTGATGTCCTAGACTATTAGGAAAATATACATCAAAGGGAACCTGTAAGCAGTTTCATGCTGTCTGAACTGTGGACAGCATTTAATAGCAACAGGCTATCTAATTTCAGTGAATTGTGTTTTATTCTAAAATGTCACACTTTGAGATAGATACAATAAGGTAGCTATAGCTATTTCATGCTGCCCATGGTTCAGGCAGCATAAGAAAGCTAACAGATTTTCTTTAACTCCTATATTGACCTAGACTATAGCCTTCACTATGGTACACCTGGATGCTATGTATTACTATGAGTCTAAATGTTATGTGGCCACATATACAGTTGAAACCAGAAGTTTACATACACTATATAAAAAGACATGGATGCATGTTTTTCTCACTATCTGAAATGAGATCAGAATAAACCTTATCTGTTTTAGGTCAATTAGGATTACCAAAATTATTTATATTTGCCAAATGCCAGAATAATGAGAGAGAGATTTTTAAGACATTTCTATTACTTTCTGCAAAGTCAAAATTGTACATACACTTGGATTACTATGTCTTTAAACAATTTGGGACAGTCCATATGATGATGTCATGTCTTTGGAAGGTTCTGATTTCTGATTCTGGTTTATTGGCAACATCTGAGTTAGAGACACATCTGTGGACGTAGTTTAAATGCAAACCAGAAACACACTGCTTCTGTGTGTAACATCATGGGGAAGTCTAAAGAAATCAGCCAAGATATCAGGAAGAGAATTGTGGACTTGCACAAGTCTGGATCATCCTTGGGTGCAATTTCCAGATACCTTAAGGTGCCTCTTTCATCTGTACAAATAATTATACGCAAGTACAAATAAGATGGGAATGTCCAGCCATCATAAGCAGGAAGGAGACGGGTTCTGTGTCTCAGACATGAATGTGCTTTGATTTGACATGTGCATATCAATGCAAGAACAAAAGCAAAAGACCTTGTGAAGATGCTGGTGGAAGCTGATAAGGTTGTGTCATTATCCACAGGGAAATTAGTACTGTATCAACATGGGCTGAAAGGCCACTCTGCCAGGAAGAAGCCATTACTCTAAAAGAAACCTATCAAAGCCAGATTAATGTTTGCAAATGCAAACAGGAACAAAGACCTATGTTTTTGGAGACATGTCCTGTGGTCTGATGAAACTAAAATTGAATTGTTTGGTCACAATGATCATCATTATGTTTGGAGGAAAAAGCGAGAAGCTTGGAAGCCTAAGAACACCATCCCAACTATGAAACATGGGAGCGGCAGCATCATATTGTGGGGTTATTTTACTGCAGGAAGGACTGGTGCACTTCACAAAATAGATGGCATCATGAGGAAAGAAGATTATGTGGCAATACTGAAGCAACATCTCAAGACATCAGCCAGGAAGTTAAAGGGGTTTTATCATTTGATAGAATCAGCTCAAATGTATGAAAGCTTCAGTTTTAATTTAAAAAAAAATCTATTCTGCAATCATCATTTAACCTCACA
This sequence comes from Phyllomedusa bahiana, assembly GCA_025379985.1. Classification (NCBI taxonomy): domain Eukaryota; kingdom Metazoa; phylum Chordata; class Amphibia; order Anura; family Hylidae; genus Phyllomedusa; species Phyllomedusa bahiana. The sequence goes on from JAODAL010007131.1 coordinate 102,881, forward strand.
CGTTTCCAGCCTGTAACTGAGAATTGCACCCGTTCATAAGCATTCATTATAAATTATCCCTCTTAAGTTACTTAGAATTTTTGTAGAATAGTGAAGAAATCAGGCGATACCTTTTTCAGGCTAACTGAGTATATTTGATGGTGAGCTTTCGAGAGAACTAGCTCCCTTCTTCAGACAGGTTGTTATACAAGAAATTAAAAATTCACAGACATTTTATTCACAAAAAACATGGACCTTCAAAGGGTCCTAGAATTCTTAAAAATAACAAAATGCAATATAAGCAGAGAAGTCATTAGGGCAGGTCAAGACATCCACTATCTGGAAACTTGTGAGGGCGTGACGGAGGGGGTCATAATTCTGTGTCTTATCGTAGCCATCAGATGTAATTTGTGGCCCATCACAGTTCACAAATAGTTTGACATAAAGCTGGCATGATATTTAGCCCATTTTGCAGAGTCTGAAACTTTTGCATTAATTTAAATTCCCACTCCTTTCTCTCTCTCTGCGTCTTAAAGTGTCCCATTAAAAGCTAGTTCTCTCGAAAGCTCACCATCAAATATACTCAGTTAGCCTGAAAAAGGTATCGCCTGATTTCTTCACTATTCTACTACTTTCTATGGCTAATACGGTACAACATTATTCTACTTAGAATTTTTGTATCATACTTATACTGTAGTTGTCTATTTTATGACAGTGTCCATGTGGTACAAAATATAGTCTACATCTGACATGCATATTTCATAGGACCGTTTTGACCAACTAAAACATTTTTAAAATGTTTACATTTGTGGTTGACAAACAATTACAACCTGTATATTTAGGCCCCGTTCACACGGCTTATTTGCCGACGGATTGGCGCCGTATTCCGCGCCGGATTTGCGCTTCAATACGCCCAACCCGTCTGAGTCATTACGGTAATCCACTGCTCTCATAGAGAACGTGGATTCCGTTGCTCCTCCCCGCTCGGCAAATCCGCCGCGGGGGGAGGAAATTGACATGCACATTATCTACGGCGCGGACGCGCCGTAAACAATGCATTGTCTATGGGGCCGGGAGCGGCGCCCCTGCCGCGCTCCGGCCCCGCCCCCGTCCCGCCCCGTATTCACGGCGGATTTGTGCGCTCAATACGGCGCACAAATCCGCCGTGAATAAGCCGTGTGAACGGGGCCTTAGAGATGATAGTGAAAAGCAATTTTTTGCTGTTGTAATGATTCATAAACACATCAGATTTCCATTGTGTCTGATACAGTTGACAATGACAAATTTGAAAATCATACTTTTAAAAATAAATTGCAATTTGAATATATTAATAAAAGCATTTTATGTAACTACATAGGACATAGAGGTAATGAGACTAAGGTCTAACCTCTCTTCCTCTGCTCTTCTTACATTCATCATTCTGACAGAGCTCTGAATGGGAAATCTGTGCACAGGTAATATCTGATATCATAAAGAAATTGAAGAAAAGTATAAATCCCAGAAGATAGAACTCTATAAATAGCTATGTAAAACATCTTGTTAAATATTTAGAATTTATTAGCTATTGTATGTGTAAAACAGAAAGTTCCTTTGGAAAATCAGCCACGTGAAATTCTGGCCTATACCAGGGGGCCCATGTAAAAGAGGTAGCATTTTGAAATAGGTTTTACTGTGTATTAAATGTCCTTGCATTTTAAAAAATAAAGGGTTTTTGTTTTTTTTGTTCGAGTCAGAAGGAAACTATTAGGGCAAATAGATGCCATAGCTTCCATAGCGTCTACACTGCATGGGTTTACCATTTTTTTGCTATAAAGGAGAGTGGTTGAGTAAGAGAAGCTTTTCCACTGATGGACTTGGCCCAGCCATGTGGTTAACCATTAATTGGATGAATGTGTAGCTAGATAAAACATCCCCCTGAAATGTCAACTAATTGCTAGGGGCTTCAGTGGACCACCCTATGGTAATGCTTATATATACACTATATATATGTTTCAATAATGCATGGGTTTAGCTACAGGAGACAGGGCATCACATTTGTTTAAGAGGATGTTCTCACTATGATGTTTCACAGAGTCTCCTCTTCACAGCCAGCTTCAGGCTCACACTTCCTGTTTAGGCTTGTGGGCAGTTCTACAGCAGTTACTGACATATCATCTCTACTATTCCTTGCTGAGCCTATTGAGGGACTTTGCTAATAGAAGAGTTTACATTGTAAGGAAGAAGTCTATAGAGCTTTTAAGAGTTAACGTTTATCAGTAAGAAACATAAACAAGCTCACATGCTGCTGATAAAACACAGCAGGGAGTGATGTTACCCAGGGGGAAAGATGAAACCCACAGTAGACCCCTGGGCCTCTTTTAGGAAGAAAAGTAGAGGAAAATAAGGGCAGATAGCAAAAGGCAGAGTACAAGAGTCATATGGTGTATACAGGACTGGGTCAAGGTATTCTGGTGACCATGGCAAATAAGGCACAAAGCAACTACCCAATGGAAAATTCAGCCTACTCCATGCCTGCTTGTGCCCCTTCATGTCTGAGATGAAGTGATACCTTAAGCGGTTACCTACCTTCGCCTACCCGTTGTTCTGGCCCTGAGTGTATGCACAGTTTTGTACAGCAGTTGTAGAATGGGCCCCAAGAATGAACTCCACTAGTGGGCCTCAAGAATCAACTTCTCTGGTAGGCCCAAATAATCAGCTTCAATGGAGGGCCCTAAAAATCTCCACTGATAGACCCCAAGAATCAACTTCTCTGGTGGGCTCCAATATCAAAGTCAATGGTGGGCCCCTAGCAGCCCAGGGCGACAGCGATGTCACTGTCACGGCCAAGCTGTTAGAGCATAGAGAAAAGTAAGGCTAATGTTATAAATCAGATCACAAAATCTTCAGTGTTGCTCAAATTAGTTGATGCAAAAATGAAAATGCGACACATCCAAAATTACTACATCTAGTATTTTGTATGACCTCCATGATTTTTAGGGACAGCACCAAGTCTTCTAGGCATGAAATGCACAAGTTGGTGGCATATTGCAACATCTATGTTTTTCCATTCTTCAAGACCGACTTCTTTTAGAGCATGAATGCTGACTAGAGAGTGATACTTAAAGGAGTTTTCTCACTACAAAGATTAGCATCCAACATGTAGGAACAACTAATTGAAGACTTTTTCTAAATGTGTAAGGCTATGTCCACACTGCACATGATTACGATCGTATCTCCGGCGCTTTTCGTTTTTTAAAAGCGCCGCAGATACGATCGTCAGTGCGGTCCCATAGCCGGCAATAGAAAGGACGAGTTTTCTGTCTACACAGCTCGTCTTTTCTCTGCCCGTCTTTCGGGAGCGGCGTTTTATACAACTTGTTTATAATACGCCCATGCTTCTCGTCTTCTTGACGTCTTCCCATACAATACTATTTTATGGGGGGGTCGGGAAAACGAGAAGCGGCCGCAAACTTTTGCACAAAGCGTGACAAAAGCCGCGGTCCTGCATCAGAGAAAGAACGGCTGCTTTTGGGGCCGTTTTTTTCTCTGATGCAGTGTAGACATAGCCTTAGTCTATTGATTTTACCTTGGTCATGAGATATGAGGGATTTTATCTGCTCTGAATGCACACAAGTTTCTCTGGTTAAATTTATATCTCACATCCTGATTAGACAGAGTGCACTCCAAACAGACTATCTCTAAGATGAGTAGCTTTTGTTTACAGATAAGTAATTATTTTCACTCCAAGGAGCACTTGTAGCCTTGTTTACTGAAGATTAAATCTCCTGCACTTACATCTTTGTAATGCCTCTGCTAGTTGTTGAGAAGCTAAATATGCTAATCACTGTGATAGAACCACCCACAGCTTGACAGAAGCAGAGTGGATGAAAAGCTGCCTGTGACTCAGTGAAACAGCATGGCGAGAAAGCCCCTTTGAATTTCTCTCTTCAAAATTTCCCATAGGTGTTTGACTGTGTTCAGATCAGGAGACGTACTTGGCCACTGAATCACTTTCACCATGTTCTTCTTCAGAAATGCAACAGTGGCCTTAGGTGTGTGTTTTGGATCATTGTGATGTTGAAAAAGTACAGAACAACCAAGGTAGCATAGCAATGGTAGCCAATTTTCTTTCAATATGGAGCAGTACGTCTGTCAGTTCATGATACCATCAATGACATGTAGCTCCCCAATACCAGCAGCATATCATGTTACATTACAGAAGGCCACTGCCACCACCATATTTCGCTGTAGGCACCATGCATTCTTCTTTGTACTCCCCACCTTTGCAACACCATACAGTATTCTAAGCCATCAATTTCGAAACCATTTATCCTGGTCTCAGTTCCATTTTTGATAAGTTTTTGGGCCGCTTTTGCTACAGTATTCTGACTGATAAATAAAGCTTTGCTGATCTCTAGTTGGTCTTGTGACATTTCTCTTCCACGTGGTGCCACTACTGACAGTATGAATTGGGAATGGGTTTTCTTTGTAAAGTAACATCCTTTTATAGTCAACTGTCTGTTGGACACCTGTTTAATGAAGAATTAAACTTGCTAGTGGTTCAATTCTTGTTAATTAGAATTCTGTAGTCTTAACTTTAACTTTGCTCTTAAGACTTGTATTGGAAGCAACATCATGGCAAGATTAAGGGTCTTCAGACCTGAAATGTGTAGGCTTATCCTTTGACAAATGTTCTACTTTGAACTTCTGTATATTGCTACTATAATTTTAAATACAAGAAATTAAAGTTTCGGTTTTTACCAATATAATTTGGTCTTCCACTGGACCCATCTCTCTCCAACTAGAAGCTAGTAATTGCCTGTCTTTTTCCATAAGTATAAATTGTACCTTTTTCATTTACATGATTATGATGATTATTTTTACAATCTTAAATCAAATTATCTTTGTAAGAATAAAGAAGATCATATTTGCAAGTCCATGCAAAGAGTACCAATAATCTGCAACCAAGTTTCTCTATTGGTCCAAACTGAAAATTGGAGTTTGTGCCAGATTAATACACCTGACAGCATCTCATAGTTTAATGTTTTGTTAACAGTGGCTATTCCAGACATCACAATGAGTCTCAAGGGAAATATCACCAGCTGAGCTATACCTGCAGTCTAATTTAACCACAAGACAAAAATGAAACTAACAACATCTACTGGCTGATACATATCAGAATAAAATAAATAGACAAAGGGTGCACAAAGAATACAGACATGAGTGTAAAATTGGAGATTCCCAAAGATGTACATCAGAGGAAATTGAAGTTTAATAGCTAAACATTCTGGTTTTTCTCAAACAAAGTATTTTAATTATTGCCATGTTTTTTTCAGATCAGGGAGAGGAAAAATTATGGAATTACTGAATGTTGCTTGAAAAATTACAAACTCAGCAACTACAATTAAAAATTCCACTTAGTAATTTGTTGCTTCTATTTGGGCTTTTATAGTGTTTAGGTGTAAGTGCAGTTTTATATTTAACTTTTGTCTATGTAAGTCCATGTTTGTTCTGCTGATTTAAATATGTATATATACAGTTGAAACCAGAAGTTTATATACACTATATAAAAAGACATATGTGCATGTTTTTCTCACTATCTGATATGAAATCAGATTAAACCTTACCTGTTTTAGGTCAATTAGGATTACCAAAACTATTTATATTTGCAAATGCCAGAATAATGAGAGAGAGAATTTGTAAGGCATTTTTATTACTTTCTGTAAAGTCAAAAGTTTACATACATGTCCTTAGTATTTGGTAGCATTGCCCTTAAACTGTATGACTTGGGTCAAACATTTTGGATATCCTTTCACAAGCTTCTCACAATAGTAGGTAGGAATTTTGGCCCATTTCTCTTGACAGAACTAAATTGCCTTGCTCACACCTGCCTTTTCAGCTTTGGTCATACATTTTCAATAGGATTGAGATCAGGGCTTTGTAACCAAAGCCATTTTGTAACCAGTTTGGCAGTATGCTTCAGGTCGTTGTCCATTTGGAAGACCCATTTACATCCAAGCTTTAACTTCCTGGCTGATGTCTTGAGATGCTGCTTCAGTATTGAAACATAATCTTCTTTCCTCATGATGTCATCTATTTTGTGAAGTGCACCAGTCCTGCCTGCAGCAAAACAACCCCAAAACATGATGCTTCCACCCCTGTGTTTCAAGTTGGGATGGTGTTTTTAGGCTTCCAAGCTTCTCCCTTTTTCCTCCAAACGTAATGATGGTCATTATGGCCAAATAGTTAAGTTTTAGTTTTGTCAGATCACAGGACATGTCTCTAAAATGTAGGTCTTTGTTACTGTGTGCATTAACAGTAATCTGGCTTTTATATGATTCTTTTGGAGTAATGGCTTCTTCCTGGCAGAGTGGCCTTTCAAGCAATGTTGATACAGTATTCGTTTCACTGTGGATAATGACACAATCTTATCAACTTCCACCAGCATCTTCACAAGGTATTTTGCTTTTGTTTTTGGGTTGATATGCACATGTAAGACCAAAGCCCATTCATCTCTGAGACACAGAAAATGTCTCTTTCCTGAGCAGTATGATGACTTGACATTCCCATCTTGTTTATACTTGCATATAATTGTACAGATGACTCAGGCACCTTCAGGTACCTGGAAATTGCACCCAAGGATGATCCAGACTTGTGCAAGTCCACAATTCTATTCCTAATATCTTGGCTGATTTCTTCAGACTTAAGCAGTGACAGAAGCAGTGTGTTTCTGGTGTGCATTAAAAAATATGTCCACAGGTGTGTCTCTAATTAACTCAGATGTTGCCAATAAACCTATCAGAAGCTTCCAAAGACATGACCTCATCATATGGACTGTCACAAACTAGTGTATGTAAACTTCTGACTTTGCAGAAAGTAAATGTCTTAAAAAATTCTCTCTCTCATTATTCTGGTATTCAGCAAATATAAATAATTTTGGTAATCCTAATTCAACTAAAATTGGTAAGGTTTATTCTGATTTCATGTCAGATAGTGAGAAAAACATGCATACGTTTCTTTTTATATAGTGTATGCAAACTTCTGGTTTCAACCATATGCAAGTACAAACAAGATGGGAATGTTCATTCATAATACCACTCGGGAAGGAGACGGGTTCTGTGTCCCAGAGATGGACATGCTTTGGTCTGACATGTGCATATAAACCCAAAAACAAAAGCAAAAGACCTTGTGAAGATGCTGGCAGAAGCTGGTAAAATTGAGTCATTATTTACCGTGAAACGAGTACTGTATCAACATGGGCTGAAAAATCACTGTACCAAGAAGAAGCCATTACTCCAAAAGAAACATATAAAAGCAAATGCACACAGGAACAAAGACCTACATTTTTGGAGACATGTCCTGTGGTCTGACAAATTTAAAATTTAATCGTATAGCCAGAATGAGGACCACCAGGCATAATGATGACCATCGTTACAGTTGGAGGAAAAAAGGAGAAGCTTGAAAGGCTAAAAACACCATCCCAAATGTGAATCTCTCGGATGTCAGCAACATTATCTTGGTTTGTTTTGCTGCAGGAGGGACTGGTGCACTTCACAAAATAGATGGAATCATGAGGAAAGAAGATTATGTCTCAATACTGAAGCAACATCTCCAGACATCAGCCAAGAAATCAAAGCTTGGGCGGAAATTAGTATTCCAAATGGATAATGACCTGAAGCATACTGTAAAGGGTAAGTATTGCAAAATGAGACTTGGTATCGTCCCATTAGCTTGTTCCTAATCTGTTCCCTTTGTTACTTATACAGCCTGTTTACCTTTTATTATTCTGATAAATTCACACTCTAGTCCTTCGTCCACCACAGGAGAGTAACATACAACCATCGCAGATACCTTTATATAAAAATACTTTACTTGTAACATAGGTGTCAGGGACCGGTCAGGGACACATGCACAGACACAGACAAGTGGGCCCTGACTCTGATCCCAGCCCCTGTCCCTGCCTTTGGGGGAACCCGACTCCTTAATAGGTCGGCCCCAACCAGAAGACTGATCGCTGCACTGATATACGTGTGACACAGACGGGACAAACAGACACAGAACAATAAGCGTGGTCAGGCGGTCCAAAGTCGGCAACAGTACGGGTAACGCGGTACAGAGACGTGAGACAGAAGAGTAAAACCGGGGTCCAAGCCAAAGGTCAATACCGGTCGGGCGCAACAGTACCAAATCACTAGGAGAGAGAATGGTCAGAAGCACAGCAGGGTCAGGGAACAGAAGGACAGCATAAAGTCAAGGCTAGCTACAGGCAGAAGACCACTATAGCAGGCAATGATGAAGGTGAAATGAACCTTAATATAGGGAACCAAGGGAGGCAGGATTGAGGTCATAGGTGGAAAGAAACACAAGGCTGGATAGGAACAGAAGGTTGTCAATCAAACAGGAGAAACTCATTAACTCCAAGAGTGCTGGAGGATTCCTGGCCAGGGCGTGGGCCAGGAATCAATCAAGCAAGGAGCGAGGAGAACACAGTTCACACTTAGTGAATACAATACAAAACATCAAGTAAGAAACCAGGGCTTCCGTCGCAACGGCCGTGGCCGGCGAACAGAGCCCAAAGCTGAGGTTCTGTCAGGCATGATCATGACAGTACCCCCCCCTTTAGGAGGGGCCTCCGGACCCTCAACAGACACCCTTGGTTTAGTGTGATGGGCCTGACCAATTTTTTCCTTTTTAGGCTTGGGAGCACAATTTGTTAAAGGGACTTGAAAACGGAGGTACCTTGGTCTGGGTCGGCGTTTTTTATTGATTTGTTTTAGTTGAGCTTTTTTTAAGAGTTCTTATGACTCCTAGCCCAGACTGTGCACAGTCGATAAACGGTGGATTCTATTTTGGTTTCACAACCTGTAGTGGCAGAGTATATGAGATGGGAATCCTCATAGCAAAAGGGAGACAGCTTAGACAGAGCAGAATTCTGTGAATCGGTAGTCGAGAGCACTACTTCCGGAGAACGAAAATATTCAGGTTCCTTAATATATAAATGCATAGATTCCCGCTTCGGGGCAGACAAGTTAAGCTTTGCCCCCGGAGCAAGGTCTATGGTACAATCATTAGGCTGGTGTGGAGGCGAATTATCCGCAACATCTCTATCTAAGATGTCAGATTTACCTTCTGAAATATCGTGAGTATTAATTACCGCACACACCAAGGGATCAACAGATTTCAAATAAGAACCACATGAGTCACCCCATTTGATCAGCTCAGTGGTTCTCCAGTCAAACAGGATTATGGCAGCGGAGCCAGGGCAAGCCAAGAATAATATCCGCGGCGAGTTTCTCCATGACAAAAAACGAAAGTTTTTCCGTATGCGAACTCCCAACATTCAAAGTGATCTCAGTAGTCCGAAATTTGATTCTTCCCCCAATTAGGGAGGTTGAATCTACCCCTGAAACCAAAAAGGGAGCATTCAATGGAAGTAGTTCCAAACCCAAGGCCTGGACAACAGACATACTAATAAAACTAGCAGCAGCGCCTGAGTCAATCATAGCTTGACAAGCGAAATTCTTCAAATTAGCGACCAAGGTTACAGGCAAAAAAAACTTATTACCAGAGTTAGGAGGTACCTGTATACCTGAGTTACCTTCCTGGAAACTCCTCAGGCGTTCAGCGTTTCCTTGAGATGACTTGGGTCGAGTCGGACAGTCTCTCAGAAAATGGTCAGGTTTTCCGCAATACAAGCACAAAGCATTCTCCAGCCGATGTCTCCTCCTGGTGGCAGCAGATGTAAAACCCAACATCATGGGTTCTTCCTCAGGAGTGGGCGATGAAGATAGAAGAGGAGAATTTTCAGAGAAGACAACAGGAGGTTTTACAGAAAAATTTGACTTAAACGGAACAGTCGACCCCCCTTGTTTTTCCCTGCGTCTCTCTCTTAGTCTTCTGTCAATAGTCACGGCTAGGGTCATAAAGTCATTTAAGGTCTCAGGGGTTGGATGGCTTACCATAGCATCCTTTACCGCATCAGATAGACCTGTCTGAAGAGGGTTTTAAGGGTTGGTCAGACCACCCGGTCATGGTACACCATTGGCGAAACTCAGAACAATAGTCTTCAGCCGAGCGGCGACCCTGGTGAATAGATAGCAGGTGAGTTTCTGCCCATGCCACACGATTGGGATTGTCATAGACATGGCCTAAAGCCTGAAAAAATCTTTCAATCGAACTCCATTCTGGGGCTTCAGGGGGCATAGCTAAAGCCCAATCCTGAGGTGGGCCCTGGAGGAGAGACACCACAACTGCTACCTTTTCGGCTTCAGTGGGAAAAAAATTGAAGCGGAAAAACAGGTGACAGGATTCCCTGAAAGTTCGGAACCTGTCTGGGTTTCCATCAAAGCGATCCGGCAACAGCATCTTGGATTTGTAACGGACGCTAGGATTCACAAACACAGGGGCAGGTATGGACACAGAAGGGGCGGCAAGACTGGGTGCCGGGGTAGCTATGGCATCCAGACGTTGCGAGATTTGGTTAATAAGCCCCGCCATGCCCTGAAACTGAGTTGTCAACTCTTCCAGGCGGTCGGTGACCGACAAGTCGGTACTCATATTAAACCGCCGGGGGAGTTGATTAGGGTAAGGGCCTGCTATAATGTCAGGGACCGGTCAGGGACACATGCACAGACACAGACAAGTGGGCCCTGACTCTGATCCCAGCCCCTGTCCCTGCCTTTTGGGGAACCCGACTCCTTAATAGGTCGGCCCCAACCAGAAGACTGATCGCTGCACTGATATACGTGTGACACAGACGGGACAAACAGACACAGAACAATAAGCGTGGTCAGGCGGTCCAAAGTCGGCAACAGTACGGGTAACGCGGTACAGAGACGTGAGACAGAAGAGTAAAACCGGGGTCCAAGCCAAAGGTCAATACCGGTCGGGCGCAACAGTACCAAATCACTAGGAGAGAGAATGGTCAGAAGCACAGCAGGGTCAGGTAACAGAAAGGACAGCATAAAGTCAAGGCTAGCTACAGGCAGAAGACCACTATAGCAGGCAATGATGAAGGTGAAATGAACCTTAATATAGGGAACCAAGGGAGGCAGGATTGAGGTCATAGGTGGAAAGAAACACAAGGCTGGATAGGAACAGAAGGTTGTCAATCAAACAGGAGAAACTCATTAACTCCAAGAGTGCTGGAGGATTCCTGGCCAGGGCGTGGGCCAGGAATCAATCAAGCAAGGAGCGAGGAGAACACAGTTCACACTTAGTGAATACAATACAAAACATCAAGTAAGAAACCAGGGCTTCCGTCGCAACGGCCGTGGCCGGCGAACAGAGCCCAAAGCTGAGGTTCTGTCAGGCATGATCATGACAATAGGAGTGTCAAAACAATATACATTACATAAAGATATAACACATGAACATTAAAGTACAGATTACATAGAGGACACAACCGCACACAGAGGCATCCTGTTCCTGTTCACCCTCTGCCCACTTACTGGATTTAATAATTGGGTGCAAGAATATTAAAACTGTGGTATAGAGCAATTGCATATTTCTTATACTGCTTAAGAATGTTGTATAAAGACTGATGGTACAGGAGCCACGGGAGAGGAGCTGTGACATGCCATCATAGTTACACTGTACGCCAAGTTTTAGAGGCATAGGAACTTGGAACAGACAAATCAGGCCCTTAGATTTCCATCTTCAACAACACTACTTGTACAATGTTATCTGCAGATCTGCTGTTGGAGGTGTATTCTACATCATACAACTAGTCTTTGTGAGCACTGTTAATCACATAACTCTGTAACATGCTAAGTGTCTTGTGACGAAACTACCCGAAAATTTGCCCAATTTTAAAATAAAGCAAAGGAACTGTTTGTGGTTCTGTGGACTACACTAATTTAAGAACCACAAGATTATTACGCTACATTGCTAAAAGTAAAAATAAAAAGATAAAAATATAATTATGCAAAACATACTTAGGCCTCGTTCACACGGCTTATTTCAGAACATATTTATGGTCGGATTTCCGATCGTAAATACGTTCCGAAATCAGTCTGAAATAAGTTGCAGGCCATATAGTATTGCTTTTAATGGGAAATACGTGTCGTCGTTTAGATGACAAGTATTTCCGTGCTGTATTGCCGCCGCGGATTTGCGGCCGCAATACGTCCGGAAAAACAATGTGCATGTCAATTATTGGGCCGGATTTCGCAACGGATTCACCCTATATAATGAATGGGGATTGTAAATCCGTCGCGAAATACGTGCCACACTTAGTGACACTTATTTGCAACTGATTTTGGAAAGTATTTACAATCGGAAATCCTTTGAGTTTTAAATAAGCCCACATTTTTTTTACTCCTAAGCATACCATGTCATAAAAATGCTAACAGTAGAAGCATATTAAGATATGGTGGAAGCCCATGGCTGATATCCACAAGCAAATAGGAATTGCCTTTTTAGGCTGTAGTTAATGTTTCCATGCACATTGCCACTGCTACTGTTTCTAGGATCATCATATCTAGGAGAGCTTCTTGGCTTGACCGCCTGATGGTCACACCTGTGAATGACCCTAGGAAATTACCTCTACAATGAAAAGAAAATTTGGGCTGTAAATGACGAAACAACTCTAGTAGCACTTATATATCTGTTATGAAGACAACCCTTATCTGTTGAATAACCTGAAGGACTGGAGGACATTAACACTCAGCTGACAGAGACAACGAAATTAAAGATTCTATACAGTAAACCCAATCTTTCCCCACTCACTCTTGTTGGTGATCATATCTTATCACCACACACTGAGTTATTAGGTTGGCATTGATACTAAATCCTGGTCATTATTGGGATATTCCTGAAGGTTACATGTCAGGGCCAGACCTTTAGGCATCCCTAACCATGAATCTATGGTAACAGATCCCTAGTAAGGGTATCTGTTGTACTGGTGTATAATTGCAGTCCTGCTTCATGTGTAGCTCGTGTGTCCTCAAGTGGAACATGCTTATGTATCTGTCTTTGTGAGTCTATGTATGATTGTTAGCCTGGCAGCCTTACATACCGGTAAACCCTCTGTGGACAGAACCATTTTATGTGTCCATACTGTAGAAAGTGAAAACACCACACTTGCCTTCACTTCCCTAGTTGGGCTATATTAGGATACACAGGTATATGGCTAGGCTCTATTCCCTGCAGTGCATGTCTGTCATATGGTTTCTGGTTAACTACTCCTTGTTTTTTGATTTTTATGGATACACTATTCGTAAGCAGGTCCTGCCTGAATTGCTATCTTACTGTTGCTGCTTCAATGAGTGTTGGCTTTTTGGCTGCATGCAAGTGAATTGTAGTTTTCACATAGGTAAACTTTTCCACAAACATGCATATCATGCAGATCAGGGTTTTGCCACAATCTCATTTCATACCTCCTGCATCCAGCTATTCAGCTCTGTGTGCTCAGAAGGGGGCGTGTGTGATTTGTTTGAATTACATATCATGTGACCCATCAGGGTGACATCACCATGCCTTTCCTCACTCTAGTCAAAGAAAGGTCTGTTTATGTATAGAACTTTGAGTAGCTACAATGTAGCTCAGAGGTAAAGTTTTTGTCTCACAGCACAACGGTCTTAGGTTCAAATCCCTGCAGGAACCAAACCTGTGGATTTTTTTTCTCTTAATCAATGCACATTGAGGTTTCTTTTTTTAAATTTATTTGTACTGTTTGACTAATTACTAAGGCGTACAGAGGACAGGAGTAGAATAACAGCACCTAGGTTTGAACACTCACTCAGTAGTGAGTGTGTGTGATTACTAAGCAGGGAAGAGACTAACAGTAGCTGCCAAAGAGGAGAGATGATGTCTGAGCATGTCTGGCTAGGACTGAGGAGCTAACAGCCCTGGTCGTATCCCCTAGAGACGAGCTGTAAACAATGGATCACTAAGGGAGCAGATAAAAAAAAACAGTACAGAATTTTTAATAATGATGAATTGCGAAAATGTTTATTATTTAATTTTCAAACTTTGCACGTCAATTTTACTTTGTGGCAAAACCCCTTTAAGGATAACAAAGTCAATGTTTTGGAGTGGCCATCACAATGCTTTGATCTCAATCCTATTGAAAATTTAGTGGGCAAAGCTGAAAAGGCGACCTACAAACATGGCTGAGTTATATCAGGAGGAATGGGCCAAAATTCCTACCAACTATTGTGAGAAGCTTGTGGAAGGATATCCAAAACATCTGACCCAAGTTATCCAGTTTAAGGACAGTGCTAACAAATACTAATTAAATGTATGTAAACTTTTGACTTTGCAGAAAGTAATAAAAATTGGCTTAAAAGCTTTTCTCTCTCTCATTATTCTAGCAAATATAAATAATTTAATAATTATGGTAATCTTAATTGACCTAAAATGGGTAAAGTTTATTTTGAGTTCACGTCAGGCAGTGAGAAAAACATGCATATGGGGCTTTTAATATAGTGTATGTAAACTTCTGGTTTCAACTATATTATTATTATTATTATTATTATTATTATTATTATTATTATTATTATTATTAACATTTATTTTAAAGCACCATTGATTCCAGGGCGCTGTACATTCGAGGGGGGTCACATACATAATATGTCAAATGAGTACAATAATAACAATGAATGACTTACAACTGGTACAGAGGGAGAGAGGACCCTGCCCGCGAGGGCTTACAATCTACAAGGAGGAGGGAAGAGACAGGAGGAGAGGGGCAGACATGTTTGTGGGGTAGTACAGTGGCAGCAGGGTTATTGTAGGTTATAGGCAATCCTGAAGAAATGGGTTTTCAGGTTGCTTTTGAAGCTGGTGAGAGTGGAAGAGAGTCTGATATGTTGGGGCAGTGCATTCCAGAGTGTGGGGGAAGCACGAGAGAAGTCTTGGAGACGGTTATGTGAGGAGCTGATAAGAGGAGAGCAGAGAAGAAGGTCCTGTGAGGAGCGGAGGTTGCGTGAGGGGAGATATTTGGAGATTAAGGCAGATATGTATGGAGGGGAATGGTTATGGAGAGCATTGTAGGTCAGGGTTAGCAACTTGAAATGAATTCGCTGGGCAATTGGTAGCCAGTGAAGGGATTGGCAGAGGGGAGAGGCAGAGGAGTAGCGAGGAGAGAGGTGGATAAGACGGGCAGCAGAGTTGAGAATGGTTTGAAGGGGAGCAAGAGTGCTAGATGGGAGGCCACAGAGAAGGATGTTGCAGTAGTCAAGGCGGGAGATGACAAGGGCGTGGACGAGCATTTTTGTGGTGTTGAAGTTGAGGAACGAACGGATGCGAGAGATATTTTTCAGGTGGAAGCGGCAGGCAGAGGTGAGGGTTTGGATGTGTGGTTTGAAGGACAGAGCGGAGTCGAGGATTACCCCAAGGCAGCGGACTTGTGGAACAGGTGAGAGTGTACAGCCGTTGACAGTGATAGAGAGATCAGGTGGAGGGATGGAGGGGGACGGTGGAAAGATGATGAATTCTGTTTCCTCCACATTTAGTTTTGGGAGACGGGAGGAGAAAAAGGAGGAAATGGATGATACACAGTCTGGGATCCGGGAGAGAAGAAGGGTGACATCTGGGTCAGAGATGTAGAGTTGGGTGTCATCAGCATACAGGTGGTAATGAAAGCCATGTGAAGCTATGAGTTGACCAAGACCAAGAGTGTAGATAGAAAAGAGTAAAGGACCCAGGAGTGGCCCTTGGGGACACCAACAGAGAGCGGACGGGGGGAGGAGGTGGAGCAAGAATGAGAGACGATGAATGTCCGATCAGTGAGGTACGTGGAGATCCAGGAAAGGGCCAAGTCCATGATGCCGAGGGAGGAGAGGATGTGTAGCAGGAGGGAATGGTCGACAGTGTCAAAGGCAGAGGACAAGTCTAGAAGGAGAAGCACAGAGTAATGGCGTGAGGCTTTGGCAGTTGCTAGGTCATTGGTGACCTTGGTTAGGGTGGTTTCGGTAGAGTGGTGGGGTCGGAAACCAGATTGTAGTGGGTCAAGAAGAGAGTTGGAGGAGAGTTGGGAGGACAGTTGAAGATAGACGTGTTGCTCGAGGAGTTTGGAGGCAAAAGGGAGCAGTGAGATGGGGCGATAGTTGAACAGAGAGGAGGGATCAAGGGATGTTTTTTTAAGGATGGGAGTGACAGTAGCATGTTTAAAGGAGGAAGGGAAGATGCCTGATGTTAGCGATAAGTTGAAAAGATGGGTGAGGGCTGGGAGGAAAGCAGCACTAAGGGCTGGGATCAGGTGTGATGGCAGTGGGTCAAGATTACAGGTGGTGAGGTTGGATTTGGACAGTAGAGAGGAAAGATTATCATGTGTAAGAGTGGGAAAACAAGTTAAGGGGGAAGAGCACTGTGCAGATATAGAGGAGGATGCTGGAGACTGGGAGCTGAAGCTTTCTCTGATAAGGTTGATCTTGTGTAGGAAGTGAATGGCAAAGTCATCTGCTGAAAGGAGAGAGGGTGGTTGAGGTGCTGGTTGGCAGAGGAGGGAGTTGAAGGTGGTGAAAAGTTGTCTGGGGTTGTGAGACAGAGAGGATATGAGATTGATGAAGTAATCCTGTTTGGCTAGGGTGAATGCAGATTTAAATGTATGTAGTGATTGTTTGTATGAGGTGAAGTCTTCGGTGGAGCGGGTTTTCTTCCAGCGGCGTTCTCGCCTCAGCTGTTTAGTGGAGTCTGTGTGCCAGGGTTGTCTGTTGATTTTGCAGTTTCTGTTGTGTGTGAGGGGAGCGACTGAGTCAAGGCTGGCGGTGATTGTGGGGTTGTAGAAAGTGGTGGCTGCGTCTGGGTCATTAAATGAGGATATGGTAGAAAGAGGTGTAAGAGAATCAGAGAGAGTGCGAGGGTTAAGGTTTTGTAAGTTCCTGTGGGGGTGCACTAGATGTGGGACAGGAGGAGCCGGTGGGGTGGAGATGGTGGAGAAGGTAAGCAGATTGTGGTCAGATATGGGGTTGGAGGAGTTAGATAGGGGGCAGAGGCAGGTGAAGATGAGGTCCAGTGTGTGTCCATCTTTGTGAGTGGCTCCAGAGGTCCACTGGGAGAGGTCAAAGGAAGAACAGAGTGAAAGGAGTTTGTTGGAAGCAGAGTGGGGGGTGTCGATTGGGATATTGAAGTCTCCCATGATAATAGTAGGGATGAAAAGAAAATGGACAAGCCAGGAAGCAAAGTGGTCAAGGAAGGCAGTGACAGGGCCCGGTGGTCGGTATACAACAGCCACTTGGAGGTTGGAGTGGGCGTAGATGCAGACAGAGTGCACCTCAAAGGAGGAGAGTGTGAGGGAGGACAGAGGTGAAGAGGGGACAAAAGAACAAGTGTCAAACAGGAGGAGGCCAATACCTCAGCCATGCCTGTTACCATGCCTGTTGCCGCCAAAGGAGAAAGCATCAGGAGATGCTGTGTCAGAGGGGGTCAGCCATGTTTCAGTCAGACCAAGGAAGATTAAATTTCTTGAGATGAATAAGTCATGTATGTAGGAGAGTTTATTACATACAGACCGTGCAATCCAGAGAGCACCAAGGAGAGAGATAGGGGGAGCAGGGGTCAGAGGGATGTGCATCAGGTTAAAGGGGTTAACAGAATTAGTGGTGGTGCATCTGTTAGAAGAGGGAGAGACAATGGTGGGAATGTGCTGGGGGGGCCCAGGAGCAGTAGAGAGAGGGTGAGCAGGTGGGAGTAGGAAAGACAGTATATATATATATATATATATATATATATATATATATATATATATATATATAAATAAATATATATATATATTTATATATATATATATATATATATATATATATATATATATATATATATTTATATTTATATATATATATATATATATATATATATATATGTACTGTATATATATATAACGGGAAAAACTGCAGCACTCCAAAATATGATGAAAAAATCAAACGGTGTTTATTCCAACATGTCCAAAGAGCTCTTTGGACATGTTGGAATAAACACCGTTTGATTTTTTCATCACATTTTGGAGTGCTGCAGTTTTTCCCGTTATATATTTATATGGACTTGTGACGTAAGTCTAACTCTGCTGGCACCCACGCATCATGTTTAATTTTTGAGTGCTGCTATTTTTCTAATATATATATATATATATATATAATATATATATATATATATATAGCCTGCTTATGTATTCTTCTAGGGCATACAAGGTTTTTTAAAAGAAGGTCTTTCTTGGTCTACCTGCATGTTTTTCTTATAAATGTAAGAGTCACGCACTCCTAGATGGCTGGGTGCTCTGGTGTAAGTGGTCAAACGACCTACATACATATGAAGAATATAAACACTAGCACATCGATTTAAATGGTAGCTTGGTTTGGTCTTCATACAATGACGTGTTTTAGTATGACACGCATATGACTGCCACCGCTCTTAGAATCGCTTCACTCTAAAATTCTCTGGGCACTTATGAAGGCAAAACTGACCAAAAAACTGAAGCGGGAATGCAGCCTGATAAAGTCATGGCAGCGCCAGCTGCAAAAAAAGAAGCTGAGGGCTAAGATCCTACCAAAGCGTCAAAGAACACAGTAGTAGGTTACTGGAGCTGCCATAGATCACAGCACAGTACGGGAACGATGGCAATAGTCACGCCAGGGAATGGAATCTAAGTAGGTCCCGGTTTTCACCAGAGTCCGCCGCAAAGTGGGATGGACTTGCTGTGGCGGAAGTCTACCAGGTCGTTACCCCTGACGTGACTTGCTTGAGGTGGCAGCCAAGGTGTAGTGAGGTACAAAATCGTAAGGCAAACTCGGAGTCGGGGACAAGCGTAAGGTCAGGACAGCCGGCAAGGATCGTGGTCAAGGGACGGAGGCAAGAGGTACGGTACTCGGATATGACAGACAAGGCTCAAGGAGGAGGCGAAGGTGGTTTTTCCTGTCTGTAATTTGGACATACGATTCAAATTCTTCATACTGAAAAAGCTCATCCAAAGACAGTTTTGCAGCATTTGCTTGTGCTTCAGTATTCCAGTTTTGTACTAAATTCCATCACTAATGGCACCGAATGCAAAATAAGCACCTAAAACATTCCCTGTAGTTTGGGTCTCCTTCAATTCCATACGCTACATTTCCACAAATTGGTGTCACGGAGAAACTGGATTCAAACTACCACATTTATACTTCAAAATAAACTCCTTTGGAACTTTTTTAGGTATTAATGAAGAAGCTGATGGAGGTAGAATTGCCTTGGCCAAAAATGGTTTCGGAACGTTAGCAAACTGACTACGGAGGATTTCTCTATAGTACTTGAGTTTGTCCTCCCTCTCAGCAGCTAGAAAAAAGGCTCCCATTTTGAACCGGTAGCGAGGGTCCAAGAGGATGGAGAGCCAGAAGTCATCCCTCTGCCGGATGGTGACTATTCGGCTGTCACTAGTCAGGCAAATCAGCATGCTGCAGGCAATGTGCGCAAGTGATTCTGAGGGACTCCCTGCCTCCATCTCCACTGTATACTGCCACGGTGCTTGGGGGTGCTTGGGGCACAGTGGCACAATGACACAGTGTGGAGGTCATGGAAGCAGCCACAGCAGCAACATGAGGTCAGAGAGGGGCACAATGACACAGTGTGGAGGTCACGGCAGCAGCCACAGCAGCAGCATAAGGTCAGACAGTGGCACAATGACATTCTGAAGGTGGCAAAAACAGGAGTAAGCAACAGAGTGGCACAATAACAGATTGTAGAGGTCACAGCAGCAGCCACAGCAGCAGCATGAGGTCAGACAGTGGCACAATGACAGATTGTGGAGGTCACGGCAGCAGCCACAGCAGCAGCATTAGGTCAGAGAGTGGCACAATGACACAGTGAGGCCACAGAGTGGCACAATGACAGATTGTGGAGGTCACGGCAGCAGCCACAGCAGCAGCATTAGGTCAGACAGTGGCACAATGACACAGTGGGGAGTTGACGGAATCATCATCAGCTGCAGCATGAGGTCAGACAGTGGCACAATGACACAGTGTGGAGGTGATGGCATCAACAGCAGCAACAGCAGCAGCAGCATGAGGTTGGAGAGTGGCACAATGACAGAGTGTGGAGGTCATGGCAGAAGCCACAGCCCCCTGAGGTCAGAGAGTGGCAAAATGACAGAGTGTGGAGGGCCTGTCAGCAGCAAAAGCAGGATCTTGAGTTCATAGAGTGGAAATATTTCATATTGTGGAGGTCACAGCAGCAGCCACAGCAGCAGCATGAGGTAAGACAGTGGCACAATGACATTCTGGAGGTGGCAAAAACATGATTAGGCCTCAGAGTGGCTCAATGACACAGTTTGGTGGTCTCAGCACCAGCAACAGCAGCAGCAGCATGAGGTCAGAGATTGGCACAATGACACAGTGTGGAGGTCACGGCACCAGGAACAGCAGCAGCAGCATGAGGACAGAGAGTGGCACAGTGACACAGTTTGGAGGTGGGTGGCAATTCCAGTCCCTGGTATATTTGGTGGTAGGCAGATGGAGAAACTGGCAGCAGATGTGTGGCATCAGGCGGGTGGCGGCATCAGAATAGTGGCTAAGGCAGGTAGTTTGAATCCAAACTCATTTCTCAAAGTTTTGGTGAGGCGTAATGGCTGATGTAATCTGACGTCTAACCCATTGGTGTGTGGAAATCCTGGCCGATCCACGCCTGATTCATCTTGACAAAGGTCAGTCATTCCACATTTCTGGTGGACAAGCGGATTCTCCTTGGTTAACACCCGCTCTGATGCCACACTACTGGCCGGGCAGAACAGCTTCTCCACTGCAAACTCGGCAAGTTGTGGCCACACATTCAGTTTGGCTGCCCAGTAGTCCAGCGGATCTTCTAACTGGGGTGGCAGAGTGCTGTCCAAGTAGGCCACCCCCTGTTGGTTCAGGGTCTGCTCCAGGTCCTGCTGCTGCTGGCGACTGCTGGTGCCATGAGTAGCGAGGAGCAGGAGCATCTGGACCGGGAGATGATGGCAAAGAGCAACATATCCCTTCTGAAGAGGTGGTGGAGCCTTAACTGGATGAAATGGCATGCGTGCCACTGGGCGCTGCTGCTGCTGTTGCTGCGGCGGCAGGATGGACACCCACATCTGAGCCACGTTTCTACCAGGCCACCGGATGGTGACGCTGCATGTGTTGACGCAGGGCCATGGTGCCAACATTAGCTCCCTGGCCACGCTTCACTTTCTGCCCACAGATTCTACGTATCCCCATATTCGTCTCTTCTGGTGTCTTAGCAAAGAACTGCCACACCGCCGAGTAGCTGATTTTACCGCCGCTGCTCCGCACTGAGTGACTACTACCGCCACTGTCTCGCTGAGCCCCTGTGCCGCTACTTTCTTGGACCTGCGAAGCGGATTTTTTACCCCGTGGCCGGTTGGCTCCCGACCTCACACTGCTGCTATCTTGCTGACTCACGACCACACGACCCACTTGCTGGTTGCGCTGCTGCCTGACGCGCAAGCTGACGCCCTCTTCTCCTGACGATGATGAAGCCCTTGCCTCAATCGGCTCCCAAGTGCGGTCGGCTACATCATCATCTATTTGTGTTTCATCGTCACTGCTGTCCTCATCACCGGTCTTGGTATGCAGAGGCTCACAACATGACCTCCCATGCCACTCTCCACATCTATACTTTGCCGCCTACTGCAAGAAGCAGGGGATATTGGCCCCATTTCTTCGCTGCCAAGTAGCTGCTGACTGCCCTCCTCAAATTGTTCATCCTCGCTATATAGTGGTGCTGAGCCCAGACCACGTAGATCTCTAGCTGAGGGAACCGGATCGGACAGAGGCGGGCTGAAGACAGATGAGGGCCGCTGACCCGCTCCCGGGCCATGCCAACTAAGGGTTGTGTCTGAGGTTCCCACCGACTCTTGGCTGGGGTTGTCAGATGTCATCTGTGAAGAAGAGGATGACCTAGTCAACCAATCAAGAACCCTTGGGTTGCTGAACAACAACACGGATGACAGCGGCAGTTGTGGCCTCACCGAGTGACCCCTGCTGCGACGTCCCCTTGCTGTGCTGCGACCTGGGCCTGTTCCAGGAATGTTTGTGCCACTGCCACTGCCACCTCTCTGTCTGACATACTGTTTGTTCTAAAATGTACAGACACTGTTTGATGATGATATCTGTATATGATAAATATACACCCTGTTTTTGACTCCAAATGATCCCAGTAACAAGCTTGGGTAACCCTTGGATATAAATTGCGCTCCACAAATGGCCAGGAAAAATTTACTTGTATGTGTCGTTTTTAAAAACACTGTGTGTTTTACTAAATGTAAAAGCACAAACAGGCTTAATTAACCTTCGGACATGAATTAGGCTACAGGAAAAATTTATATATTTTGGCGTTGAAAAGATGGTTTATTTTTGTCAGCACACCAGCAAAACAACGCTTAATTAACCCCTGGATGTAAATTGCGCCAAAGAATTGAGCCGCACAAAATAGTAGCTTTGTTTGCGTGTTACAATTGCGTGTTTTCTACGCCACACAACAAGAGATACAGTTGTAATTAAACTTTGCTTGTGAATTAGTCTACAGGAAAAATTAAAATATTTTGGCGTTTAATAAAACGTATTATTTTTGTCAGCACACCAGCAAAACAACGCTTAATTAACCCCTGGATGTAAATTACGCCAAAGAATTGAGCCGCACAAAAATAGTAGCTTTGTAGCGTGTTACAATTGCATGTTTTCTATGCCACACAGCAAGAGATACAGTTGTAATTAACCTTTGCTTGTGAATTAGGCTACAGGAAAAATTTATATATTTTGGCGTTGAAAAAGACGGTTTATTTTTGTCAGCACACCAGCAAAACAACGCTTAATTAACCCCTGGATGTAAATTGCGCAATACAATTGAGCAGCCAAAAATGAAGTGGTATTTGTATTGTAAAAACGCTGTTTCTTTAAATGAATACAACTGGAACTGGCTTAGATCCCACTTGGATATTGAATGTATATGCAGCTGCAGTGGACGCACACTGGATTTCAGAATCCAATACCCCAAAAAATTAGAAATAGAACATTAAGAGAACAGTCTCATGAGACAAGCTGAGACACCCCACAGAAAATCGCTATAAAAAAAATCAATTCTTCAGTAAGAGCTATCAGTCGCGGCAGCACCTTCCCTGATGAGCACAGTGAGAGGAGTGTGAGCTCCCGGCGTCGCGCCCGGACTTATATAGTGCGGTGACGTCACAGAATCCCGCCGGTCTCTGATTGGCGTCATCTCTGCACATGTCATGCAGGCTATGCCCTTCTTCCTCCCAGAGTGCTTTGCGCCATGTAGCGCCATGTGCTCGCAGCCATTTATCAATCAAAAGCACACTTTGTTCACTCGAAGTACCCCAAAGTTCGACTTCGTTCCGAACCAAAGTTTTCCTGAAATTCTAAACGAATTCCACTTCGTTAGAATCAATTCGCCCATCTCTAAAAACAATTGTTAAAATAAAATGTTTTCTCATACCTTATTAATTACCCTAATAATAACTCATTTGAAAATATGCGGCAAATTAATTATTAAAGAATGCAAAACAAAGGTAACGTAAAGGTCACTACCTATGTGTCAAAAAGTGTGTTTGTTAAAGGTAAACAATAACACCGTATCAAACTGGCACAACAAGGATTAATTTGCGGACTTAGGGCGACAACATGGTCAACCAGTAGTTAATTCTTGGGGCCCATTCTACAGCTACTGTACGTGACTGCACATACTACACATGACTTATTATGAGAAAACATAGACACATTGCCTACCTCGCTGCTGTTTCAGCGTATTCTCCAGGTATATATTTCTTATTTTCAAGTGGAAATTCTCATTGGCGGCTTCCAACAACTATATGGTCCAAGGAAAATGAATGATGAACCCAAATGCATCTCCTAAAAATGTACTTTATTGAAAAAATCCTTTAAAAATGATGCAAGTAGAGTGGCAAGCATTATGGGTGCACTGACCTTCCCGCTGTTGGTCATTGCACACATAGGGGCCACATGTATGAAAATGTTTAGGTATAAAACTCACTCTTTTGCCCATAGTAACCTATGGGCAAAAAAAGTGAGTTTTAGACCTAAACAGGTTCATACATGTGGCCCATAATGCTTGCCACTCTACTTACACATGACTTATACTTTCTGCCTCTCCTTCTCTGCCTTTCTACCTGAACAGAAGCACCAGCCCTCCTATTCTCAGGAGCCAAGCATGCCCAGGGGTCTACCGAGGGTTTCCTCATGTCATCTGTGGGCTAGTTGAGCCTGTCTCTAGCTGTATATGTTAATGACAAAAGAGTGTCCTTTTTTCCCCCACTATGGATCAGAAAAGTATGAGTACTGTAAAACACAAAGCAGGACAGAAGTGCTCCCTTGTGTAGAAAATACACTTGAAATGTTACCAGCATTTTTTACTGGTCTTGCTCACCTGTAGGTGTTGTACTCAGGCTCGGACTGGGCCGCCGGGGGACCGGGGAATCCCCCGGTGGGCCCCCCCGAGCCGCTGTGGGCCCCGGAGGCAGTGCCGTCGCTCCCCGGGGCCCGGCCGCGCATCCGGTCACTGGACGCTCGGGACGCGGGTCCCGGGCGTCCAGTGACCAGCCCGGGAGTTGGGGACTAATGTCCCGACTCCCGGGGCTACGCTCGTGTCAGCGGAGCACAGCGCCACTCGCGATGCGCTCCGCTGATCTCCCCGGCAGGCTGAACGCATTAGGCCTTCAGCCTGCCGGGCGCCGGCCCCTACTGGTGACGTAGGCGGCGCGGTGACGTCACTTCACCGCGCCGCCTATGCAGGGCGCCAGTACGGAGCCGGCGGGGAGCTCGAGCGGCCGGGACCTGCCGGGAGCCGGAGGGGAGCCGGAGCCAGGAAGTGGGTGTTTTTTTTTTTTTTTTTAAAAATTCTAAGGGGGCCCCCGGTACATGGGGGGCCCCGACTACCAGAGGGGCCCCCGATACTAAGGGGGGGGGTCTGGTATAAGGGGGGGGCCCTGGCTACTAAGGGGGGGGC
>JAODAL010007132.1:0-127765 GCA_025379985.1 Phyllomedusa bahiana
TGGCCCGGAATTCCTGGACAAGGGTGCAGATTTTATATCAGCCGTTACTGAGACGTTTATTAAAGGGGGGCCATTTTCTTGAAAAAAATTGGGGCCCTTTGACCCGGGGGAAAAACTGTTTTTTTTTGTACCTTTTTTTACTCCATTTGAAAATGGGTGTTTCCGGGCATTTTTCCCCAAAATGATTTTTTTTTTTCCCGTTTTTCTCTGTTAAAAGGCCCCCTAAGGCTAGCCCCCTTCATGTAAACAAATTTTTTTAATTTTTTTTGAAAAAACCCTTCTGTAGGGGGTTTGTTTGTAAAAACCCGAAAAAGGTGACATTATTCTCCAAAATGAATTGCACCTGTTTATAAAATAAATTTTTATCCCCTTACTAACCCCTGGCCCCCCCTTTAAACCCTTTTTTTTATGATAAGTTTTTGTTCTCTTTTAACTCTTTTAGGGCTTTTAAAATTTTTTACTCCAGGTTAAAATTTCTGGTTTTATAATGTTTGATTTTTTGTTTTTTTTTTTATTGCGTTCCGTTTTTTTTATATTTTTTTTCTATTGTAAAAGGGCTTTTTCCCCTTATTTTTTGGAAAAATCCAAAAAATTTGGGGGGCCCGTGTTTTTTTTGGGGGTAGAAGTCTGGGTTTTGGCATATTATCTGGGATTTAACGCCTTCTTTATTATCTTGAATTGGATATTACCCCCCTTTTCTTTGGAGCTCCCTTAAGTTCTTTTAAGGTTAACTGTTCCCGAAAATTCTAATTCTATAAAAATTTCATTTGCATTGATCTTCTGAGGATTTTCCCCACTTTTTTTTTGAATCCCGAAAAAAAAAAGTTTTTTAAGGTTTGGGAAAACTTGCAAATTTTTTTACATGGTTTTCAGTGCTGAACAGGTCAAAGTTAGTGGAAATGCAAACTGGAGCCCCGTCCAGTACTTTTTCCCTTTGGGGTGATAAATTAATATGGGGGGAGTTTAATACCCCCACCTGTAAGGTTCCTTCAGTCACTTTCTTCCGATATGTCCCGTTTTTCGGGAATAAACCTTTTCCATTCCTTTTTTTTTTTTGTTGTTACTTTTTTTTTTCTTTCTTCCCTGTCCTTTCCCCCGTTTTTTTGCGATGTAAAAATTGTAGATTTTAGCTCTGGTTTTTACATGCTAGTGTCCCCTTTTCCCGGAAAACAGTGTTTCCCACTGTCTTACTGTCTAAAATCCGGGGGGAAACTGGGAAACAGTCTCTTAAAACCTTTTTGGTTTCCAAACTTTTTTTCTTTTTGTATGGGAAAAGGGGGTTTGATTGTCCCCGTTTTTTGGCCCCCGTATAAATTCTGTCCTTTTTTGAAACCTTCAAAATGTTTTTATTATTTTTTTTTCTTTTTATATTTTCCAAAGATTGTTTTTTCCAGATCGTTTAAGGTTCCTTTTTTTAATTTTTTATTGAGGCCCTGAGTAATGACTTTTCATTTTTAGAAATACTTTTCATTTTATTTCAAGTTTTTTTGTACTTTTGTAATTTAATCTGTTTTTGTTTCTCAGTCTGATACTCTACAATTAGGCTGATTAGCGACAAGGAACAGTCTGTAAGTACTTGGTTCCATTTTACCATAAAGTTTTCTGTCGCCACAAAGGATGCTACATTTTTCAGACGCAGTCCTCTAGGGATTATTTTTTTATCCAGGTATGTATTTAAGGACTGCTGGTCCCACCACACCTTAAGTTCTTTTATTTTTGCCTTTTCTAGATCCAGGAACAGTTGTTTTAATTCTGTCCTTTCCTGTGTTGTTCCTTGCGTGTCTTTAAACACACGGGCTAGTTTTGCCCTACGTTCAGCTGCTACTGATTGTTTCTGCATCTTTTATATGTCGTCATGCAGATAAGGCAAAATTTGCAACTTGCAACAATGTTGCCAGGCATGTAACTCCGAGTGGCCACAATATATGGTTACTTAGTAAAACGCTGAGTACTGCTGTGATTGTTAGAAGCTAGCCAGCTGCCTTTGAATATTAGACATGAATAGTTCTAGCCGATGGAAACTACGGAGAGCCTCAACGAGCCTTGCATAGAAACCAAAACGAAACATATATAGTGGCTCACCTTACAGTTTCAACTTCGGCTCCGGATTTTAACCGGGCGGAACTCACTGGCAATGTCACAGCTTCCCTTATCTTCCGATCCTCCCGCCGGCTCAGCGGGCATAATATACGACACATATCAAACTGTAATAGGATAAGTACGGCGCCTAAGACTCATGGATGAGGCTAATCAACATCCATAACCGGGGATACATAGTGGAACAGAAATCTTTATTTACAACACTCAGTGATACATAGCAGTACTCTAGGCTAAAATCCGGGATGGAGACCACGGTCTGACGTGCGTCATTCGAGAACATCAGTGGGACTCTATTATTATGGGTCACAGTAACTAAAAATTAGAAAATCCCTAGTTAAAAACATACACTAGCCTATGTGGCTTCACACAGTGAAAAAATTTCGTCATACATCCTGTGAATTTCCAACATTTTCAAAGTGGAGAACACAACAACGGATTAATATTATGTCAAGCACCACAACACAACCACAAATATCATAACCAAGTACTCATGCAAACTAAGATATTCAATCCATATCAATAAACGGTACAGTCTGTTCTGTAAATAAAACCCTTTAGGAAATCATGTATCTAGGTTTAAATCCAGACAGGCTCTCTATGTCCTACTTTTGTGTCCAGTTTCCCCCTGTATTGGTTTTCCACTTGATTCTAGTTGCATAAAAGACCAAACCAGTACAGTTTCATTACATAGCTCGCTCTACAGAACAGACTTACTCATTATATTTATTAATCTGCTTTTTGTAGTATTGCCATATATTTTTGTTGTGTTTGTGGTATTGACTATATTTTATCACCCATTGTTTCGTCGTCCCCTTATATGGTTTAAGTTAAATTCACAAGGATATGACGAGAAAATTTTCACTGTCAAGCCCATTAATGCTGCCACATCCACGACTCGTCAAGATCACGCCCCACATAGTGCGACTGAATAAGAGCCAACACAACCGCTATCGACTAGAGTCATAGATCACCACCGCACATGTAGCGTAATGACTGAATAATACCACTATAAAACACTCTATTACTGAATACTACTATCCATATACACACCAGTACCGAATATAAAACCATTACATTTGTAAACCATATGAGTGATTACATTTAGGTACATTTAGTGACTACTCACGATGATTCATTCATATCACGTTCACCTTTTCTTTCCTTTCCGGTTCACATAAACCTACATGCTGACTTCTCCCAGACCAATCACTCGTTCACCTATATACTACAATACTGACAGATTTTGGAGACTACAAAAATCTTAGAATCTTCACTTTTCTCCAGCAACTACCCCTACTTATAGTATAGAACTGATCCCCTATCAGTTATGAGCAGTATTATATAGATATTGCTTCCCCAGGTTCAGGGTCCCCAGTATATAGATATGTCCCCGTTCAGCGATAGAGCCAGGTTACGTAATAGATATAGGGATCCACCCCTCATTAAGGCAGGTATATAGATAAATGCTCCACCTCAGTCAGGCGAGTGATATATAGATACTCTCTGTCCCCTCAGCTCAGGCAGGATACTACTAGATATAGGTCCCCTCTCAGGTCAGGTACACAGGTCTTATATAGTATATATGGGTCAGCCTCTAGGCAACTGCCTAATTAAAAATATTAAGACTAATATCTCAACTTAGCCTCTTCCCCAGTCCAGAGCACTACGTCCTCTTCTGCTGATACACTGTAGCAGGCATGTAACGTTATCACGCCGCCAGCGCCGATGCTACCTACCGGCATCTCCTCAGTCACACACAGCCTATGACTGCCTGTGTGGCCAACTGGACGCGGCAGTGGCTGCATGAGATAACTACATTGCCGCTCTGCCACCAGTCATTATCTACTAGACTGGGTGCCGCAGCGGGCCTTTGTGTACCAATCGTATCGCACCCGGGCCTACGGACGGATCCACCGATCCCTGTGCCATGACGTAGGGCCTGACTGTAATACCCCCCCCCCCACCGACACTGCCCCTAACCACCTATCACTTGCCATCTCCACACTCTTTTTCAGGAACCTCCACCGTACTTCCCTGCCAGATTGTCGGTGTTCCTGACTTGTCTGTTTATTGTGTGTCCTGGTTTTGACCCCTGCTAAGGGACTCCTAGGTCTAACTCCTCTCTGCCTGAGCACTAGCTCTGACACTGACCTACTTTATGTTTGGATCCAGTCTAATGCTTTCTGCTTGCTGTGCCTTCTGCTACCTTCCATCTCGGCACAAAAGGAGCAATCACCAAGCTTGATTAATACTAATAAACTGGTGTATAAAAACTGTTGGTTGGTAAAAGTAAAAACTTAATACGGCAATAATTTGTGAGAGCTGAGGGCATATCACACGAATTGTCACGACTGTCCCGTAGGGATCCGTCGCCATTAGTGTTTATTATGTACCATATATGATCTACTGTATCTGGCTGAAATGGTAAGTCATTATGAAAATCACCTCAGTTCCCGGTATGAGGGAGTGGGAGTATAATACTCATGAAGTCCATGGTTGAAATGCATGAGATAGATTACATCACTCCGTCCTCAGTCTAGACTTCCAGATTACAAAATAGGCATTGTAGGGGTTGGCCTATAATCCCCGCTACCTTTATAAAGGGCTCCTAAATTTATAGGGTAGCCTATTCAACTACATTGCAAATCGGCGTGCATTATCTTGCATAAGTGCTCCTGGCTAAGCAGCCACCTGACTTTCAACTGTGTCTGCATCCTCAGGATGCAGATCTAGCACTGTTAGTAAACTGTGTAGAGCAGAGCAGCAGGCATTATCAGCCGCAGTCCCTACGCTGATAGATGCGGCAATGCCTGCTTTAGGACAATGTGTGTGTCGGGAAGGCCAGCGCGGCAACAGCCCACATCACTACTTTCGCACGTTTTTTTTCAATCATCCCTTCCTTGCGGCAGAGTCTGCGGTCGTCCTTTCTGGTGGTGAGGAGTGTGGCCGTCTGCATTCCACACTAGTCAGAAAGAGGTGGATGGACAGGCAATGCTCCTATATCTGCATTACAAATCATCCCAAAACTGATTGGATGAGAAGCTGCTCCACCAATTAGAGAGCTAGCTGCTATCATGGCTGTCCTCCGACTGCAGACAATGCAGCAGCCGCCGGGACCGATGGGAAGAGCAAGGCGTGGGCGAGAGTCTGCGCTAGGGCGCCACCTCTGCCGGAGACAAAGGGGCGCAAGTTTTTTTTTTTTTTTTTTTAATTGTAAAACATTACTTCTCAGTCTCAGCAGTCGCAACTCCGGCAGGCAGCAGCCGCTACTGCTGCTAGCGCACTCTCCAATCCCCGCCCCCACCCTTCAATCTCAGGATCTGAGAGAAGGCGTCAGAGCCAGGATTACAAATTACTTCCTCCTTCTGGTGTACGAGCGGAGCGGACGGGAGGAAAGTGACTGCCGGAGCGGAGTCTGTGAGTGCTTGTGTCCCGGAGCTTCTGCTGAGCAACAGAATGAGGGTGGAAGAAGTGGTGCAGAGCACTGAGGCAGTGACTCAGCCGGCTGCTGTTTTCAAGGCAGCCGGACCTGGCTTCATAAGGAGTCAGAGGTACCACCCAGTTTTTCGGCGCCCCTGGGCATGGTGGGTCCTTGAGAATAGCAAACCTGAGAATGATTCTCAGGGAGAAACACAAAGAAAGAGAGGCAAAAACCAAGAGGCAAGTGCAATATGTACAGTCAGGTATAGTAGCTGTTGAATGGGCCCCAAGAATCATCTCCACTGATGGACCCAGATACCCCAGTCTGATACTGCAATGGAGTCCTACTGAACATACCATATTAAAAAAATCTGTGTGCGTCCCCATGAAGTCAGAGGTTTAGGGTATGTTCACACGGGCACATTCCGGCGCACATTTTGCGTCGTATTTGCACTCTAATACGGGTGAGATGCGTGCCGAAATTACGGCAATCCATAGTTCTCATAGAGAACTTTGGATTACGCCTCCTTTCCCCGCTCGTACAATACGATCGTATTGTACGCGCAGGGAGATAAGTCACATGTTAGTTACTCGTGGCGAATATGTGCCGCAAGTAATGACAGTCTACGGGGCCAGCCGGCAGGCTGACACCCCCCCTTCTCTTCCGCATCACAGGGTTAGGCGCCGATCAGCGCGACTCCCAAACACCCGCCGTAATTGCGGGGGGTACTGTACACCGCAATTACGCCGTCTGAACATACACAGATAGAGTAGAAGCTCTTGCACCTCTATAGAAGCTCTATTACAGCGCTTTACAAAACTGACATAATAAATAGCCATGAGCCCGTACGCACATCAAGAGGCACAATAGTTTTTAAAGGGGATTTAAAGTTTACAAAATTCTGCTAGACAATTCTTGGTTATTGGAAGGATCCCCTATTTAGCTGCTAAAAAAGAGCATTTCTTGTTCTGAAGAACTTGCAATACATGAATGGGCCACTGTCTATAATGTACACTGTGAAATGCTTGTGTCCTGTATGCTAGCTCTGCAAGGAAAAGGATACTTACAGCTAGGTTACCCCAAAATTTGTGATCAGCTTATGATCAGGAACACAAACCTTTTAACTGCACTTCAAGTGGTGCTTGAAAGTTTGCGAACACCTTAGAATTTTCTATGTTTCTACATAATTTTGACCTAAAATGTCACCTCAGATCTTCACACCTTAAAGTAGAGAAAAAGAACCAAACCAAACAAATGGGTCAAAAATATTAGACTTATTAGATATTACAAAATTATCCAATATCATATATCTGTAAATAAAAAAAAGTATGTGAACCTTTGCTTTCAGTATCTAGAACAATGGCGTAACTACCACCATAGCAGCCCTGTCCCGCTCCTCAGCCTATTTGTTCTAAGACCTTTCGCCTTAGAACTACTATACATTGGCCCTGGGCATGACACAGGCGGTACGATGACATCATATCAATGCGCCGCCTGCACCAGGCTTCACTAGGAGGAGCCCAGTCTGCAGCTCGTCGAGGGAACGGAGAGAGGCGACTTTATTTAATTATTTTTTACCTCTAATGCTAGTTTGGTAGGGACATACCAACCTATCTAGGTCCTATGTGGTGGTAATTTGTGGTCTTGTCTGCGTATAATCAGGTCCTTATTAGTACGTTATTGGTAATGTTTGGTTTGTATATGTTGGATTTGTTTGGTAGCAGTATGATGGTGAGACGTAAGGTGAAGTAATTGCTCCTTGTATTATCTAGTAACTACATGGCTATTATTCCTGGTACATTTTTGTGGTTGGGGGAATGGCTGACAGGGGAAGGGGACCCATCTAAAAGTTTACTATGGGGCTCAGGCTTCTCTAGTTACACAATAAGTAAAAAAACAAGTAGGCCAACGCAATGGTGAGGAAAAAATATAAAAGCGATCCTTTAATATAAATCAATTAAAAATCCAAATACAGCGTGGCTGAGACCAACATGCTGATGCCTTTCTGGCACATACGTGCCCTTAGTCATAGCAGTCAGATCGCTTTTATATTTTTCATCACCATTGTTTTTTTCTTATCTTGAATTTAATGCACCTTGGAGCGAGGCACGTGCACCATCTGGTGAGGACTTGCACAATTGAGGTGAGCTAGCTATATTTTTGTTAGTTCACTAGTTACACCCCTGATTTAGTATCATCGCCTTGTGCAGCAATAACTGAATGTAAACATTTCCGGTAATTGTTGAATAGTCCTGCACATAATCTTGGAGGAATTGTAGCCTATTCCTCTGTTCGAAACAGCTTCAATATGTTATGTTTGTAGGTTTCCTTCTATGAACTACTCACTTCAAGTCACTTCAGGTCCTTCCACAACATTTCCATCGGATTAAGGTCAGGACTTTGACTTGGCTATTCCAAAACCTTAACTGCATTCCTGTTTAACCATTCTTCTGTAGACTGACTTGTGTGTTTAGGGTTGTTGTCTTGCTGCATAACCCACGTCTTCTCGAGATTCACCTCATGCACAGATGTCGCGACATTTTCATTAAAGAGGTTTTATCATTACAAGTTTTCGCAGACTTGAGCTGTTGATCTCTTTTAAAGCTTCAAATCCAGGGGTGAGTCTCTTCTCTCAGTAGGTGTTTCTCTCCTCCCAGGACGCATGTCTTCCCTCACTGAAGAGTTGTGACATCATCAAATCTCGTGTTAGCAGTGGGAAGGGACAGGAATGTCACTCTGCCAGAACCTCCTGCATGCTCTCTCTTGGCAGCAGAGCTGTCATCGCCAGGCTCCCACAAGGCTCCTTGTAACCAGAACACCTGCATTGGTGTAAGCAGATCACCTGCATTTCTGTGAACAGTTATATATACAGCCTGAACTGATGAAACAAATGTGTGGAGTGCACTCTACCTCCCCTCCTCCCTCTGTTATCAGGCAGGAGGTGGGGGGAGACTGTATAAGGCTGTTTGATATGGTTGATGAGAGCAGACTGTATAAGGCTGTGTTATATGGGGGGAGAGAGTGAATCTAGCAGCTTACAGAACCTTAGTAAAATGCCTAGATCCTCACCTTAAGAGCTGGAGATACATAAACAAGCTCATTCATAAGGATAAACCACCTCCGAATTTCTGAGATAGCCGTTAAACATATTGAAACAAACTTTCTTCTTAGTCATTATATATTAGTATAATGTCCATTTTACTCTCCATTTTTTTAAAATCTTCTAGGCAAAGTAATAAATACAGATCAGATATTATGGCATAAGAGATAGAAACAATCTTACTTTTGTCTTGTTCGAGCAGTCTTATTCCTAAGGAAGCATTAGCATAGGAGTTAATAGCTGACGATATCTCTCCACAGTAGCATGTCTGCTACATTTCGAGGGAAACTGTAATTTGTAAGTAACACAGTTGTATGAGGACTTGTTTTATGCTGGAGAAGCTGTATTTTTTGGGGGTGTAGTTTAAAGGGACTGTGTCATCAAAAATTACTAATTGTATAACTCATGTTTTAAGAATTTTTGTTTATTTTTTTTATTTTCCATATCACTTTCAATATTTTTTAATAATGCTTAAGTCCTGCAGTTTTCACTTTGGCCACTAGGCCTAATAACAGTCTGACACTTCCTGTTCTGTAGAGAAAGATTCTCAGTTGTCTGGTCATTATCAGCACAAAGAGGAGAAAGGAGACACCAGTGTGAATAGATAACACAGGATCCACCAGTCACAAGAGGAGATAGTCACAGTTCACCCTTTCACCTCCCTGCAGAGTGACTTCTTCCCAGGTCACAGAGCATGACTAGAAAACTCTCCTATAGAAGTCAATGGGACTGAGTCAGTCATAAGTCTCCTATGTGCATGAAGCTACTGTAAAGCATTTCTCTGACTGCTGTTAAAGCAGTGCAAACAAGGCCTAGTGGCCAAAGTGAAAGCTGCAAGACTTAAGAATTATTAAAAAATATTGAAAGTGATATAAAAAATTTTTTAAAAAACAACCAAAAATTTCTAAAAAATGTGTTTAACATAAAAACAGGATTTAAACAATGACTCATTTGTGATGACACATTCCCTTTAAGTTTACAAATAAATTACTGCAGATTTTTTTTTACATTTATTTATTTTTTAAAATTTTTTTTACACCACATTCCACAGGTTATTACAGTTGTGTAGATACATAATATGTGGATTTTTTTGGGGGGGAGGGATTGTGTAATGTATACTAATAATGTTTTATTAAATATTTATTTTATTTATTTTTTCTACACTTTTTTATGTTTTGTTTTTTTTTACTTTTTTAAAAATCCCATTAAGGGATAACTATATAATTTTTTCCCCCACACTTAGTACTGTATTAGCATATTCATATATGCTAATACATTACCTTCTGTGTCATACTGACACAGGCAGCAGTCAGGGCAGCACACAGTATGCCCTGACCATAGGCTTCCTATACAGAGCCCTGGGACTACTCTAGGTCCACGGGGCTGACTGTGCAGCCATTCCCCAGGCTCTATCGGCTCACCAGGAGTCCTGATCACCCGATGGGGAAGGGGAATGCCCTTTGATTATGTCGCGGTCATCAATCAAAGGGTTAAGCACCAGAGATCAGAGGTTTCCTCCGCTTCCTGGCGCTTACAGAGACTGATCTAGGAACAGAGCTGATAAGTATAACTCTGTTCCTAACACAGCTGCGGCTCTGGGAGCTGCAAAACCCCTCTTTCTACTGCAACGTCTCTAGCGTGCTTTCACACAACGCAGTTTTGGTACAGTTTTAACTGCGCTCCCATTAAACTGCCTTTATTACCAGCAAGCTTCTTTCCGTTGTCTAAATTGTTCAGAAAGGTGTTTCAAGTAAGTAATCAATTACTGTGTTTCAGGGCCGCCGTAAAGGCAGTACTGCCGATACTGCTGTATAGAGCCAGGAAGAAAACGTGAAACAAGGGGGCCCGGTGAAAGCAGGCCCCCTTGTTTCATAGCCGGCGGTACTGCACTGTGGGAGGAATGATGAGGGGCCCGCACTACGGGAAGAATGAGGAGGGGCCTACGCTGTGGGAGGAGGGGCCCGGCCTCAGAGATATTCGTAGCTAAATGCACTTACATAGAGAACAGGCCTTTCTTAACAACTTACTTCTGCACAAGAGCCGTGACAGGACAGGAACTGGGGCTTCCCTCTCTCTCTGAGCGCAGCACGGGCCGGGATGCTATGAGACACGTGACAAATTAAACCAGTGCGACCCCGCCTCACTGATTTAAATTATCAAGACATCAAAGAAGGTGCAGCACAGAGAGAGAGAGGGGAGGCCCCAGTTCCTGTCCTGTCATGGCTCAGTGCATGAAGTTTGTTGTTAAGAATAGAACTGGCCTGTTCTCTATGTATCTGCCATTTAGCTTCGAATATCTCTGAGGCCGGCCCTACTACCACTGCGTTTTGGCCCTTAATTCTGCTTTTGTGTGGGGCACCTTCCACAGCCCTGAAACGCATTGGGGGCTATTGTGGCACCAAGAGTTGTTTTTTTCCCCTTGGGGGGCCTCTTGCATGGACTTAAAAAAGTGTGGGGCCTCTTGCGTGGCCCTGATTGTAGTGGTGTTTCTTGCAAGGCCTGTTATGTGTGGGGGTCTCTTGCCCAGCCCCTAAAAAGTTTGTGGGGTTCTCTGCTGGGCCCTGAATGTGTGTGTGGGGTCTCTTGCGGGGCCCTAAAAAGTGTGGGGTCTATTGCGGGGCCCTGAAAGGTGTGGGGCATCTTGCAAGGACCTGCTGAAAAGTGGTGGGGTCTCTTGAAGGGCCTTTGAAAAAGTGTGGGGTCTCTTGCAAGGCCCAAAGGTATTTTTTGTACCCTCGTGGGGCCCTGAAAAGTGTGAGTCTTTTTGCGGGGTCCTGAAAAGTGTGAGGCTTCTTGCAGGGCCCTGAAAGTGTTGGGCCTCTTGCGGGGCACCTTGCAGGGCCCTTAAGTGTGGGGACCCTATCTACCTACCTATTGCGGGGCCCTATCTACCTACTTACTGAGGGGACTCTTAACTTCCCGGAGGCTTCTATTTAACTTCTTATGAGGGGACTTATATTTACGATTTATGTGCTAGAGGTCTTAAATAATGATCTACTTCTATGGGAGGCATTTATTCTAACTACCAGGTCAAATAGGGGGGTTAATTATTACATTTGGGAAGATTGGATAGGTAGTTTGTTACATTCGGGTGGGGGCACTGGTGGGAAGTGAAAGAAAAATGAGAAAGTTCCCAGGGGTCTCTAATTCAGTACTGTATGGGAGTATTATTCAGTTTTCTGTATGGTGGAGATATGTGGTGATAATTACGGCGGTTATTATGTTTTCCTGAACAATTGTTGTTATTGGTTATATTGGTTTCGTGCGTATTCTGGTTTAACCCCTTCCCGACTTTGGCATTGGGCGTATGTATACTACATAGCGGGAAGTGACTTTCCCGCAAATGGGGTACGTATGCATACGCCCATCTCCAACGGCAGAGGGAGCTACGGCCGTGGGTGATGTGGTTAAAAAAGGCATCATTACGCAGCTGTCATGGCCGCAATTCAAATTATTGGAAGGCGCAGGAAGGAGGAGATGAGTCCATCTGCCTACGATCGGCGTGGCATGCAGGCAGACGATGCCGCTCGCCCGTTTCTCATACGGATCCCGGATGCTGTTGATGGCATCCTGGTAGTTTTTGGTGACGTCAGCATGCCCATCAATGCATTGTGGGATGGTGTACTTGTTGCCATGGCAACCTGTGCACAGCAGTAACGCTGTGCTCTGTGCAACAGATCGCCCTCTTCAAATACAGCATCTATCGATTGATTTTACCCATGAGATTTGCTGTTACAAATCCCCACTGGGGAGAAGATGTAAAAAAAATTGTGGAAGAAGTAAAAAAAAAAGTAAAAAATAAAAAAAAAAGTAAAACACGAACACTAAAATATATAATAATTTTAAACTTTGTACACTGCCCTTTTCCCCTTTTACAAACCTCCAATCACCCAAAAAAAGATCAAAAATAAATAAAGTACCCATATTGGTATGCCGCGTGTGTAAAGAGCCTTACCCTATAAATCTGTCATTGTTAGATTTACCCGTACGGTGATCGCCGTAAAAAAACAAAACAAAAAACAGTCACGAATTGCGATTTTTGTACATCCTGCAGCACATAAAATGGAAATAAAAAGCATATAAAAACTAAATATTTACGCCAAAGTGTACTATTTTAAAAGTTCTGTTAATCCCGCAAAAAAACTCCTTAAAACGTCTCTGTTTAGGGAATATTATAAAAAGTTATTCGCTCTCAGAAGACAGCGATGTCTTTTATATAAAAAATAAATTAATATTATTTAACAACATTATTAAACACATTTTTTTTTTTTAAAGTGCTTCCAAATTAAAAAAATTATATAAATAGGTTTTAGCCGTAATAATATCGACCAGAGAGTTAAGCTTACTGGTCATGGAGACGGCCAATGTGAGCGCTGTGTTAAAAATAAAAAAACACTACTAGGATTGAGTTTTTTCTTCACCCTGCCTGCCAAATATACGGATTTAAAAACTGTTCAAAATAGTCTTTTCCCCCCAAAAATGGATTAATATTAAAAACATCAACTCTCCGCAAGAAAAGACCTACACAGCTACGTTCACAGAAAATAAAATAATGTTATGGCTCTCAGACTATTTTTGTTGACGATGCAAAAAACGTGTTTTTCTTTTTGAATAAAAGTGTTTTTTATTGGTTGTAAAAAGCAGTTTAAACATAAAAAATATAAAAAATTGGTACGCTGTAATCGTATCGACCAGCTGAGTATTACTAGCATGTTAGCTTATACTGCACGGTGACCGCTCTTGGTAAAAAATTAATAAATAAATAACATACCTGGGAATGTTGTATTTTATTCAATTGCCTAAAAAATTAATTAATTATAAATGTGATCAAGAGGCATTATTGCACCCCATATTGGTTACTAATAATAACGTCAACTAATCCTCATATAAAAACAAGCCCTTAATAAGATCGTATACTGGAAAACTGAAATTGTTATTCTATTCAGAACTGGGACTACTTAAAAACGAATTTTTTATAGACCTATTTCTAATGTGGTAAAGCTAATATATAACATTTATTAATATATATAAAATCTATATCATTGCAATTGGAGACCACCATATGTACTGATATCCTGTCATTTACTACTGATCGGCGAAAGAACGCTGTAAAAATTGAAGCCCAAAAAACAAGTGTTGGAATTGCTTTTTCCCACTCATTTTTCATAGCCCAATGCAAAAAAAAAAAAGAAATTTGGAACACCTGTGCACCCTAAATGTTTCATACACCCCTTGATTAGATCAATGAGGCGTGCTGAATCCTAAATGGGGCGGGGCTTCTGGAAGGTTTCACTGTTCTGGTACTTTGGGGTGCCTTTGTGTAATTGCGAAATTGGGCCCCACCAACAATCTGCGTTCCATAAAGCCAAATAGCTAATCCTCCCTTATAGCCCTGCCTTACGCACCAATCTGCAGTTTACACATCCAAATGTTGGGTATTGCCGATCTTGGAAGAAATTGGTAAACACGTTTTGGGTCCTTTTTTACCAGGTTGCATTGTAAAAATTAAACATTTTCTGCTAAATATATCTGAAGTTTATTGGAAAATATAAAAAAAAATTTAATTTCTTTTTCACTAGGCCTAACGCTAAAAAATTTTGTGTAAACAATGTGGGGTAGATATATCACTTTACACCCTTGTATTTATTTCCTTAAGGGGTGTAGTTCCAATATGGGGTCTTTTTAGGGGCATTTTTAAATTTTAGACCTTAGGGGGTCTTGCATTCCTGAAATGGCGCCGAAATTTTATGGTAATGTATATGTGACCCCAGATGTCAGTAGGTGCTGCTCCTCCTATTTTTTTTCTGGGGCTTGTGGTTGAGCCAAATTGTGTTCTAGGGCCACTTTTTGGTTATCTCTGTGAAAATGGCCAGAATCGGGGTTATCAATATTTAGTTGAATTTGCCTGGACACTTTTACCCGTTGTTCTTGTGAATAATGTATATAAATATTGATAAATCTGCAAATAAAAGTTGAAATTTTGAAATTTCACTTAACTGTGCTTTAATTCTGTGAAAAACTAATGGGTTTAATAAACTTGCTATTGCTGTTTTTGAATAGTTAAGGGGTGTAGTTTCTTAGATGGAGGTCATTTATGGGGGGGGTTTCTAAAAAATACAGGTCAATCAAGGTCACGTTTTTAGAACTAGACGGGTACCTAAAAAAGGTATATTTCAAATTTTCTTTGAAAAAAATTTGAAAATTAATAATATATTTTTAGCCTCCTAATGTCGTATAAAAAAAAAAGTCATTTATAAAATGTTGACAAAACTAAAGCAGGAAATTTGGTAGATGTAGTTATAAAATATTTTGAGTGGTATATTATTCTGTCTTATGCAGAAATTTTTGAAGTTTGAAATTGGGGTACAATTTTTCAAATTTTTTCACGGATACTTTGATATTTTTCACTATTAATCAAGTGCTTTTTATGGACAAAATATTTCTTACTATCTTATTGCACAATTGTGGTAACGAGAAAATCAATCTTCTGAATCTCTTGGATAGGTTAAAGTGCAAAAAAGTTATTCTCACAAATTGTGACACTATGCTCAGATTTCATTATTGGGGGGCTCTGTCGAGAGGCCAAAACTGGCTCCGGCGGGTAAGGGGTTAAATCTAGTAAACATTATTGTGGTATTAGACACTATATGGTAGTGATATGTGGGGTATTATTTGGTCCTTGTATATTGTTGTTATTGATATTATTGGTCTGGGTATACTGGTTTGGTCAGTAACATTATAGTGGTGGAGGCGTCCAAATATCAGCAACATGAAGAAAGTGATTTTATGTTTATTGGAGACAACTTTTAGAATACAGAGGTGTGGATGCAGCCAAGCACTATTTCTGTAGCTACCAAACAATGGTAGGTATTAGAGTTATACAGTTAAATGTTAACATAGTGCAGATACAGTG
Organism: Phyllomedusa bahiana; assembly: GCA_025379985.1. Taxonomy (NCBI): domain Eukaryota; kingdom Metazoa; phylum Chordata; class Amphibia; order Anura; family Hylidae; genus Phyllomedusa; species Phyllomedusa bahiana. The sequence goes on from JAODAL010007132.1 coordinate 15,535, forward strand.
ACCAATTCGTTAACTTTCATTTTTCATCTGTATTTAGGGTGCTTTCACACAGTGAGTTTTTGGTGAATTCTTTGCAGAAATGCACAGCATTAAACTGCCGTTATTGCTGTGTATTTGTGCAAAAAAAGCACTAAAGAAGTACTAAAAATGTGTTGTTTTATTTTTTGCAGGGATGCACAGAAATAAAGGCAGTTTAATGCTGTGCATTTCTGCAAAAAAACACACCAAAAACGCACTATGTGAAAGCACCCTAAGACCTAGACCACCATGACAACGTCATCCGCCAGGAGTCGGCACTGCATACAAACTCCCCATCCTGCTACTAACCCCAATGCTCTTCTCAGTCCCCTCAACACCCCCAAATACCGGTCGGATTTTCATTTTTTTTTGGGCACGGAGAGGGTCAGCCTCCTTAGTGCCCACAAAAATAATCCTTCAAAAACCGAATATTCACCTAACCCTATATCTATATCAAGTGACTAGTGAGCAGCTTAAATTTTTTGCAGCTGGCACAAGGACAGTTCGCATCAAGCTCCAATATAGCGGGGCAGCAGACATAGCAGCTGCCATGGGGCCGGGCTTCTAGGGGGCTCAGCCCCCGGGGCAGCTGCTACCACGTTTGCTACCCCGGTAGTTTGGCTCCTGTGCCCACTGGCAGTGAACATAACAGTACACTGCCAGCGGGGCGGAGCTAGGGGGCCCGGCGCATGCTGCCTCTGAACACCCAGGCCCTCCGGACCGAGCATTCAAAGGCAGGACTGCTCAGTGTTAGCAGAGCAGAGCGCTTCCGACGCTCTGCTCTGCTAATCTGCCTGCTAGACCTTAAGGCTAACAGGCGCCGGCCCACAGTGCTGACGTGAGCAGCGCGATGACGTCGCATCATCGCACTGCCCGTGCCGAGCACAGACTGGCCGGGAGCTGAACTGCGAGGGAGCGTGGGGCAGGTAAGGGATTTCTTATTTTCTTTTTAACATTAATGAAGTCTTCCTGCTTGTATGGGGCCCCTGTAGCCTACCCTATGCCCTGCCTGCCTATATATATGTCCCCTACAGCCTACCCTATTCCCTGCCTGCCTATATGGGGCGCCTATAGCCTACCCCCATGCCCCTGCCTGCTATATGGGGGCCTATAGCCTACCCTATGCCTGCTGCTATATAAATTGCCCCATAGCCTACCTAATGCCCTGCCTGCCTGTATGGTGCCACTATAACCTACACTATGCCCTGCCTGCCCGTATGGGGCCTCTATAGCCTACCTTATGCCCTGCCTGCCTGTTTGGGGCCTCTATTGCCTACCCTATGTCCTACCTGCCCATAGGGGCCCCTATAGACTACCCTAAGCCCTGCCTGCCTGTATGGGCTCCTATAACCTACTCTAAGCCCTGCCTGCCTGTGTGGGGCCCCTATAGTCTACCCTAAGCTCTGTCTGCCTATATATATGTCCCCTATAGACTACCTAAGCTCTGCCTGCCTACATATATGGTCCCTAAAGCTACCTAAACTCTGTCTGCTTACCTATATGGCCCGAAAGCTACCTAAACCCTGCCTTCCTACCTAGAGGGCCCCTATACCCTGCCTGCCTATTTATATGGGGCCCTATACTCTACCTAAACCCTGCTTGACTGCCTATATGGGACCCTATAGCTACCTAAACCCTACCAGCCTAAATGGACCCCATAAAGCCTGGCGGCAGGGAGACAGGAGCTGGAAAAGTGAGGATTCTAAGATATTTGTGTCTAAATCTACAGAGATGAGTGGCCGGGAGAACTCATTATTGCGGTGTGGACCAGATGCAGAACACAAGGGAAAGTCAACGACCTGTCAGCGAAACGTCACCTGTGAGTCACAAGATGTAACTGCACTGTAATCACTTATATGTCTGCAAAGCCTGTGTACACTGGTATCTACCAGTATATGGTCACTGTATGGAGGTAATATACAGTCTGCAGAGCCTGTGCCCACTGATACCTACCACTATATGGTCACTATATGGCGGTACTATTGGTCTTTGTGTACCGATCAGTAATAGTGTAGGGGTATTATTTAGTCACTATGTGGTGGTAATTTGTGGTCTTGTTCTGGCGGTATAATCAAGTCCGTATGTAGTAGCATTATTAGTAATGTTGGTCTGGGTATAGTGGATTTGTTTGGTCGCAGTATGATGGTGATATCTATGGTAAGGTATTTGCCCCTTGTATTATCTAGTAACTGCATGTCCTGGTAAATGTTCCTGGTCGAGGAGGCGGGCAAGGGAGGTAGTAGGGGGCCCCATCCCCCCATCCAAAGGTTTGCTATGGGGCTGAGGCTTCTCTAGTTACGCCCCTACCTTAGACCAAAGGCCTAAAGTCACCTATGGCTACTATGTGAGGGACATGGCACAGAGCCAACAAACATAGTATTCTACTTTATCTTAATCGAAAGGATTTGGATATAGTTGAATTTGGAGGTCACTGAGGCACTGAGCCTCTAATAGCCCAGTGCGCCACAGACTATGGTGTCAAATACAGTTCCCTCTTATGCATACATGCCAACTCTCCCGTTTTTGGCGGGGGGGTCCCGCTATTTGGGGTCCCCCCCCGCCCTCCCGGGGGAGTTGGCATTACTCCCGCCGCCTGCAGGCGGCGGGGGTCCGTTAAATTACCGCGGCGCAAGTGTCGCGCTGGGGCGCTACTCTTGCGCCGCCGGGCCGCTCCTACAGGCGGGTGAAGCGGGCGCAGGGTCCGCTCACCCGCCCGTCGCGTCTCACTGTGCAGGGAGGAGGCAGGAGGGATCGCTCCCTCCTCCCCCTGTATGTCCGGCGCCTGTGTGTGCGGCGCACACACAGGTCAGCGGCGCAGGGGGAAGTGACGCGCGGCTGCAGGGGAGTGACGCCGGCTGCTCTCACTTCCCTGCGTCGCTGAGGAGATTGGGCAGGAGCTGGCCGCGCTGCAGGAGCCTGGTAAGGTGAGTGGATTTTATTATTTTATTTTTATTAGCTTTAGGGGGCTCTACCTGGCTAACAGAGAGGGCAACTACCTGGCAACAATGGGGGCATCACCTAGCAACAATGGGGGCATCACCTGGAAACAATGGGGGGCACTACCTGGAAAACAATGGGGGTACTACCTGGCAACAGAGGGGGCACTACCTGGCAAACAATGGGGGCCCTACCTGGCTAACAGTGGGGGCACTACCTGGCAACAATGGGGGCACTACCTGGCAACAATGGGGGCACTACTTGGCAACAGTGGGGGCACTACCAGGCAACAGAGGGGGCACTACCTGGCAAAAAATGGGGGCACTACCTGGCAACAATGGGGGGCACTACATGGCAACAGAGGGGGCACTACCTGGCAAACAATGGGGGGCACTACCTGGCAAAAATGGGGGCACTACCTGGCAACAGAGGGGGCACTACCTGGCAACAGAGGGGGCACTACCTGGCTAACGGATGGGGCACTACCTGGCAACAGAGGGGGCACTACCTGGCAACAGAGGGGGGCACTACCTGGCAAACAATGGGGGCACTACCTGGCAACAGAGGGGGGCACTACCTGGCTAACAAAGGGGGGCATCTACCTGGCTAACAAAGGGGGCCACTACCTGGCTAACAAAGGGGTGGGCACATACCTGGCTACAAATTTGGCTCTACCTGGCTACAGAGGGGGCATCTACTTGGCTTACAAGGGGGCATCTACCTGCCTGTAAGGGCACTACTGCTTATGGGGGTTTATAATACCTGGCTATAAGGGCATCTACCTGGCTTTCTTCCAAAGCCGTTATGCAGTTAGGTGGAGTGGGTGTGGCTTTTTGAAGGGGCGTGACATACCGACAAGATGGGCGTGTCCATGCGTGTCTCCTGCTTTTTAATTTTCAAAAGTTGGCAACTATGCTCTTATGGCCTATGGACATACAGTATATGCAGGCTCGGACTGGCCCATAGGGGAACAGGAAAAACACCCGGTGGGCCCCTGAGCATGGCTGACCTAGAGTTATTTTGTAACTGCATATACATCCTCAGAAGAGACAAAAAGCAAGATTAGAGTATAGGAGGCAGGTACAGTCATTTACAGTAGCTATAGGGAGAGGCCCTAAGATAAACTCCACCAGTGGGCCCAGAAACAGCTCTATTAGTGGGCCCCTAGACTGAACTTCACCTGGGGGCCTAGGCTCCCCAGTCCGACACTGAGTATATGTAATAAAATAATTCAACACTATTGCAGTTTTACTGCACGCAATAACCCACTATATACACTAGATGGCAGGCTCGCAATTTATTATAAATTATAAGCAAATTAAATGCAAATATTTTGGTTTACAAGTAGATGATTTGCACAAAGATTAAAAATCATCTAACCCAAGACCTTATCTCTGTCTGGAAAATGAATAATGTACACTTAAGCTTCTAAATATTTTAATATAGTTGAGAAAACATTCAAGAAATGGGTCAAATGAGGTTTACTAAGATTTGCATCCCGTATTTAGTTTCTGGTAGAATTACAATTTTATACAGGAGTCTAAAAGACAAAAAAAATGAGGCTGTGGAGCTTGGAGCAATAGATGCAGTAAGAGCTATGCAACTACATTACAGAAATGGGAGAAAGATACGTAGATCAATGTGAAATGTGCATAAAATCTGTTCAGTGTGGACTACTGAACGGATTTTCCATTAAAGTCTATGGGAAAGGTTGACAGATGGTTTTTAGACAGTTTTCAAATCTGAAAATCCGACCAAAAACCTTGCCATGTCGATGGATCCTTAGGGAGACATGTATGGAACTAGGTGCATCGAAGTTCATTTTCGCATCTATTTTTCAGTGTCAAATGCGCCTGAATGTATGAAAGTGTTTTTTGTGCGTTCATAAATGGTGTCTAAAGTTCATTGTGCTTTGCATAAGTAATGCGCCAAACATGTGTAAAGGCTATAGATAGGCTGGAAATAAAAGTCATAAGAATAGCATGTCAGTGAATAGAAACTATTTTAGTGATCTCGCTTGGTGAACCACAGGTCCCAGCAATACCTGTGGTGCGCTGGCTTTTGCTGTGTGTAGAATAAAGGGTGAGAGCAGCAAAAATAAATGTCAAATTTAGTGTAGTAAAAATGTTCAGGCCTGTTCAGACCTCCACACTTCAGGGAGAGAAGGTTCCAGCCAGGGGGGGGGGGGGGGGGGGGGGGAGGGCAATAGGGCAGTACTCCTGTCAGAGGCCCTAATCAAAAAGGGGCCCACTGATATGTTAAAGAATAGGAAGTAGTAACGGGTGGGGGCCCCATTTGATTTGGCTGTATGGGGCCCTGAAACGGTTAATAGATGACTGATGGCAGCCCTGGTTCCAGCTACAAGGTACTCTACATTGATTTAAAAACCTGTGAAGGTGGGTGGAGTGCAAAAAACCAACAAGGGGGGCAGCCACTCCCCCATACAAACAGTCTAGAAAACAAAATTGGTTTTGCACATCCAAAAAACTGTTTTGAAAAAAACGAGCATTGACACTGGTGTGGCAACAATATACATACACATTCCAATATCTTCTCTCTCTGAAGTGTGGAAGTCTGAACAGGCCCCAAGAGAGGTAATGTCAGTGTAGGTTCCCACCTGTATTTGAGGTCCCCTTGTTGATAAGAGGTGGGCTTAAGCAGTTTTGATCAAAAATGTGAACTAAGAACCTCAAAAAATGTTCGTGTATCCTAAGTAGCAGAAATGCTTTTCCAAAAATTCCTGTGTGCCTTTTGATAGTTTTTTTTTAGTTAATAGGGTGCTGCTGATATTGGAATGTGTATGTATATTGCTGCCACACCAGTGTGCACCTATGCTCATTTTTTTCAAAAAAGTTTTCTGGATGTGCAAAACCAAATATTGTTTTCGAGAAAAGGGTGAAAAATCCAATCATACATGTCTCCCTTAGTCTGTTCACTTTGACTGTATGGAATGGACGGTATGATCTGGAGTCCTTGATGCCTCATGCTACAGAGCAGAAGGATTCCATATGCTGCCGTATAGTGGAGCATTGCTTCTTCAAGATAATAGCCGTTTTGCATTGGAGCATACCATATACATTTTTTATTTGGATCTCTTCATACAAAATCAGTGGCAGATGAAGGTAAAGTCAGGCATCTCCATAGGGGCACTATCACAGCTCTGTATAACACAAAGCCATGGGATACCTGTGTGCAAAAGGCTCTAAAGGGATAGACTTTCTTCACATCCTATTTCTTCAGTGCTCCCTATAGTGTCCTATATAAACTATGCTAGTGCACAATGTAAGTGGCTTTTGTTAGTTTGACTAAAGCTATATTCAGATGGCGTATAGCAGTGCATACCTGTGCGTGCCACTATACGCCGGCTGTCTGAACGTACGTTCTAGCCAGCACATACTTTCAACAGCGCTGCCACCGACTTCCACTGTTCCTGGCGCGTAAGCGCTGGAAAGAAGTAACATGTCACTCCTTTTTCCCAGTGCTCAGTATGCGCTAGGAAAGATGTCTGAAAATTATAGCGATAACGAGTGCTATGATTTTACCGTATTTACAAGACGTACTTAGGCTGCTCAATTACGTCCCGGAGTACACCCCACAAGTACGCTGTGTGAACATACCCGAAGTCTGTATTAACATGTTCATTTTTAAAATGTTGCTATAGTTTCATAAATATGCATCAATAAATCAGTGTAAACCGGTGGGTTTTATCCCACACAGCTGTGTAAAATTGGCTGCAAGATCTTTCCAATGTGACCTGTAGATGGCAGCAGCGGATAACATTGGCCTGACCTGCAATCCACATGAAGTCATAAGATTATTGATGTAGAAACAGATGGAGCTCAGGCACTGGCGAAAAGGGTGTCTGTGCTCCTCGTATAATGATGTATGGCGCTACAGACTGGTCCCGACAGGCTCATCAAGGGATCTTCTAGTGGCTTCCAGCTCTGATACAATAATGGGACCCAAATGGTCACGCAGAACAATACCCAATTTTGAGTCACTAAGGTCTACCTATACGTTGATTTGCTAATAACTAGATTAGCCCGTTGAAATGAGGCAAAACTGTATCAAAATTAGTGGTGAAAACTGACACTATAGAGTTAAAATCAACTAAAGAAATCCAACTTCATAGGATTTCCACCTGCATTCTGCGTCGGGTTTTTTCGTTTGGAAAAAACTATGGGCGACATGTATGATCGGACTTTTCACCTGTTTTTTGGCGTATACTGCGCCTCCCGGCCTGAATCCCCCTGTCGGACACGGGGATGCAGTGTTAGGTGCAGCGTTCGTCACTTTCAGCTGCGCCCCGCATGAGGGGCGGGCAATGGGCGCGGTGTGGGCGTTCCGGGGCGGGACGCGGCACGCTCCAAAACTCCGAGGCATGTACGATGGAGAGTCGGCAATGTGCGGCGCAGTGCAGCGCTCGGCAGCTCCGACAGGCAGACCTGGCTTATTTTGCCGCGGATTGGTGCCGTACTCCGCGCCGGATTTGCGCTTCAGTACGGCGCCAATCCGTCCCGGTCATTACGGTAATCCACTGCTCTCATAGAGAACAGTGGTATCCGTCGCTCCTCCACCGCTCGGCAAATCCGCCGGGGGGGAGAAAGTGACATGCACATTATTTACGGCGCGGACGCGCCGTAAACAATGCATTGTCTGTGGGGCCGGGAGCGGCGCCCCCGCCGCGCTCCGGCCCCGCCCTCGTCCCGCCCTTATTCACGGCGGATTTGTGAGCTCAATACGGCTCACAAATCCGTCGGGAATAAGCCGTGTGAACACGGCCTTAAAAGCAGACACATATACCACAGACATTTTGGGAGGCTGAAACATTTTATGGTTTGGTTGCTCAGGCCAACAACACATTGTTATTACCTTTGGGTTGATTTTAGAATTTCTTTTTATTATGATCAAAGTAAAATTCGACGTCTGCAAAACATATTTACGATATTCCACAACAAATGAAAAGTGAGACATAAAGTAAGTCGGCAGCTTCTAAAGCAATGTTCACATATGGCATAATGTCCGCAGATCTGAGTGCGTGCGACAGGTTTTTAGATCTGTATTTTGTCCTCTTTGTTACAGGATTTTTCCAGATTTAACCATGGCAATGCCTAAGCTCATATCCACGGATCGTGACAGCGATTTCAGACTACTGGAAATAAATATTGTCTTACACACTGTCTTTAGTCACAGCAGATCAGCGTCTGTATATCTCACACTTGGCGGGTGCTAGGCTGCATGTAAACACTGAATCATTTTAATTGGATTACTGCTATAGTTTACTATAGTTTAGGCTGAAGGTACACGGGACAGATTTGCTGTGGCTTTTGCTGCAGTTTTCTACCTTGACTTCAGCTTGAGAAAGCAAAATTGACACCAAAACCTGTAGTTTTTGCCTTCTCTCATTGAAGTCAATGTAGAAAAATCCGCAGTAAAATCCACAACAAAATCTGCAGCGTGTGCGTTCAGCCTTAATGTGAGGTTTTGAGCATATCATTTTGTAGCTATAATGTTACGGTAGGTTCACACAGCGTGTTGGATCTGTTTTTGGATCCGAAAAACGCATTCACATGCACTGCGTAAATGGCATCCAAGTGCGTGTTTGGATACGTTTTGGCTGCAGCAGGATCGCACCCTATAGTTTTCAATAGGGCGTCTGCTGTGCCAATCGGATCGAGAATGGACATGCCAGTTCTTTGAACGGATCCGAAAGACGCATCAGAAAGACGCATGTAAACACACAGCGGCGATCACTCGCCTGAACGCTGATGCCTGTTTTACATTGAAAGCAATGGATAATCACACTGCACATTGTGTGTTTGGGTCCATTTAGGGTCTGAAACACGGATCCAAACACGCATCTAAAGAGGGATCCAACACACTGTGTGGACAACCTTAATGTAGAGAACAGATGAACACTCATTTTACTTTGGAAGGGGATGGGGTGGCCAAGGGTTGGCAGCATAATATACCTGTACCTGTCCCACAGTGTGTATTGCTAAAAAGTGGACTAGTTTTACTCTGTTCTAGACTATGCTTAGGCAGTGACCACACCATGGTATACATCTAAATTTCTCAGATTACTGGGCATGTGTTTAGTAGCAGGGCTGCCCTGTCACAGGAATATCTGTAGATTGCAGAAAATCTGCATAGAGGTTACAGGAAGGAACCTGCAGAATTGTTAAAGGAGTGTTCTCACCTCAGACATTTATGGCATATCCTATCAATGTGCAATAAATGTCTGATGGGTGCAAGTCACACCTCTGGGACCAGTATGCATCTTGGGAATGGGCCCCAAAAGTCTCCATCCAGAAGGAAGAGGTGGCCACACATGCGCACCCCTCTAAATTCTGTTCTATGGCATTAGCAAATACAGCCACATGGGGCGAGGTGGATGAGTTTTGGCCTTTAGTCACCAATCTTAATGCGCATAACAATAGTATAGAATGCGCCTGATTTATGAACCCAGTCTACTGTGGGTCATAAATCAGGCGCATTCTAGCATAGAAATGACAATTCTGGCTCAGGTAAACCACTTTGAAAGTGCTCTACCTGTTCTAGCAGTAATGTGCCTAGAATTGGCGTACTGAAGCTAAACAATCTATAGCTTCGCTACAGTTCTAATGCGCCACGTCTCCCGCACGCCCCCTGAAATCAGGTGCATTATAAATTGCCGCGGGTGCTCTGTAATGTGCCTGATATTGGTGTGCGGCAGGTTTAAAAATATTGCGAAAGGGGCTGCGCTAGATGTCGGGCTGAAAAGACGCCAGACTTCTGGTGCAGCCCCGTTCATACATGTCGCCCATGGTGTCCTCGCCTAAACTCAGAGCTCCCACTGAAATGAACAGAGGATAATGCAAGAGCGCAAACTCTTCTCCAATCTGCACAGAAACTTGGTGGAGTGCAGAGGAGGGTGTTCGCAACATAGGTGCAGGTCCCAGAGGTGGGATCCTCACCTATCAGACATTTATGGTATATCCTCTTGGTAAACCATAATTGTCTAAGATGAGAACACCTCTTTCATTTCAATTTGGGGTGAAAGTTACCGCATTCAGCTCGAAATCCATGACAGAAATGTTTCTCAGCGTAGATCTCAACTTTGTTTTAATTGTATAGTTACCAAATTTACAAAGAGCCAGATTCATGCCATTGCACCAGCTATCACAATCCAGAAGGTTTTTCCAAGGCAAAAGGTAACGTGCGCTACACATGGACAGTCGTCATGTAGACACTGCATGCACAATAAAAGAAACTTTGGTTAAAGGGGTTGTCTCACTACATCAATTCATCTCACCTCAGTCCTGTTTTCTTGGTTTCATTTTGAGTTCAGGGGCGTGTTTACTGTCTTCTACTAGGCTGCAACAGGAGCCAGGTCTGTAGCTATAGCAACCAGTGCTGGCAGCCTATCATGAGAGAGTAAACAGGCCTGTAGCTATAGCGACCTGAGGAGCTGATGCAGCCCATACAAGAGGGGACATCTAGGAATAGGTAGGACACTGTTAATGGACACATATTACAAAGTGACTTGCCTTTACAAGATCTTTAGCATAAAAAGCAATCTTCGTAGTGAGACAACCCCTTTAAAGAGAACTTATGCGATTATAGAAACATAGCAGTTTTCTCCAGATCAGCGCCACTCATCCACAGGCTGTATCTGGGACTGAAGCTCAGCCTCAATGATCTGAATGCATCTAATACAAATATCAGTGGCACACTAAAAACTAAGTAAAACATCAAGGTATATAGGAATTTTTGAAAATGCATTACTGCTAAGGAAAATATGAAAACCTGGGATTCTTAGGAGCTGAGCTTAAACAATTTTTGATCAAAAACTGCAAACTAAGAATCCCAGGTTTTCATATTTCCTTACCAGTAATGCATTTTCAAAAATTCCTATATACCTTGATGTTTTACTTTAGTTTTTATGTGTGCCACTGATATTTTGTATTAGATGTATGCTATTGCCTTGCCAGTGTGCACCTATGCTTACGTTTTTCTAAATATATGGAAGTGCACAGCCTAACCAATTTTTGTAGTCAATGATCTGAATGGTCAAGGATCTGGCTCTGTAGCTTTCTCATCTCATACAGCCCCTATAAGGTTCCTGAAATCTGCCTGCAGAAATATCCTCTTTATTGATACAACTGGAGCATTGGGCAGCAACACATTCTTTAATACAAACCCCCCCCCTAAAGCGACTTTAAAATTGCATTTTTCATTTGTGATGATTTTAATCTCCGGCTCTTCCTCTTTCAATCAACCGATGAATTATAAAGATCTCGGCCAAGTTTAATTCCACAATTAGTGAAGCACATGTAGTAAAGTGTCGGTGTTGCTAAGGAACAGATGATAGGTTATGTCTGCTGCACATTTATATTATGTCGCATGTATTTTTTCATCAATTTGTTGCTCGGGGAGGGAGTTTAAGGAGCATGGGTATCATGGCACACATGTGTCTGACTTATAATGACAACAGCTGTGTCTGTGCCTTCCATACATACAACATGTCAGAGCATTCCTACACCACAGCTTCATTTAGAAAGGATCCAGCTTCAACCTGTGCACAGCTCACAACGCATGTATATGTACCTTTAAAGGTGACCAAGGGTGTACATACTATGAAAGCAGACCATGTGGCTGGTGTGGTTCTCTTGGAGTGAGGGGTCGGGTTGGTCCTCACCCCTTTGCTACTAGGTGGTGATAACCTGCACAGCACTGTCCTCTATAGAAGAACTGCATAACTTACACACCGGTAGATGGGCTTTTGGTCTAAGTACCTTAAGTCATAGAGGGTGAAACAAACACCAAGGTTTTTGGGTGAAAATGTAGTCACCAAAATGGGGTGCTATTCTAGAATTTGCCCTTCTCTGCTATGTAAAGCACTGCATATGGCCAAATTGCTTCCATGTGAACAAAAGAATTATCCTTTGTACAACCTTCAATCATTTAACTAGTCACATAGCAACTAGTTAGGCAGACACAGCGCTCTCCAATGTCCGCAGTCATACCCACATTATACTTGGCGTCTCCAATGTCCTCAGAATCATTTTTTTGGGCGGGACGGGGGGGGGGGGGGCGCTCCTATAGATTTTTTCTTCGCTGGGTGCATAAAGCCACAATATATTCGATCCAATGAAACTGTTATTTTTTCCCCTTCTTTTCTTCTACTCAGAATGCCAGCTGGGGAAAAATGGTGCGCTGATGGTCTTGAGCATTTTAGGTTGGCCGGCTTAACACTGTGTCACAACTCCATTAGTAAATATTTTACTCAGAACAAGACTAAAGGAGGCAAATTTGTGGCATGCAGCTTGGGCTCAAAAGACCAATAGCAAAACCCTAATAACATAACCAATCTCTCTTCCACCCACCCAAATCCTAAAAACTGAGAACTGTGCCACCAATAGGGGAGACATAGGCAAAGAACTTTAGTGCTGATAATGACAGGTGAATCGCACACAGGAAGGATATAAATTTAACAGTGGGATAGGTGGGTCCATCAAGCTCTATGAAAAAGAGCAACTGCCTTAATGAATTTTGGATGACCTGGCTGAGAAAATACTGGAATCATGCAGTCTTCCTATTTACAGGTGTCCAAAAATTACAGGAGCTTCGACTGAAAATACCCTGTCTACACAATAGAGCACATTTACTATTCCTGTCTAAGGGGATGTTCACATGGCGGTTTTAGATGCGTGTTTGGATCTGAGTTTTGGACCCAAACACATCTAACAATATGTAGTGTGATTTTACATTGCTTTCAATGTAAAACACATATCGGTATTCAGATGTATGAATGCCAATTCGTGTTTTACATGCTTTTTTCAGATCCATTCAAAGAATTGTCATGTCAATTCTTGATCTATTTGACGCAGCAGACGCCCTATTTAAAGCTATAGGGTGCGTTCCTTCTGCACAGAAAACACATCCAAACACGCAGCACACTTTGGGTAGTCTTTGGATGCGTTTTACGCAGCACTTTTCAGTCCGTTTTTTAGATTGAAAAACACTGTGTGAACTTCCCCTAAAAGTAAGACAGTGTAAACTAAAGACGGGCAGTCCAAAGAGGCACAACATTTATCACAGTGGCTCATGCTGTATGATTATTTGGGCGTACCTTTAGACATAGAAAACCACAAAAGGGGTATAGACCTTAGACACAATAGTAAGACCTAAAACATAACTTTTATTTATAGTTAATAAAAGATCCATAAAAAATGACCCTCTTAGTTCCCTAAACAATTACTAATTACCTATCCATTAAATTCGGGGTAACCGCCCCAATAAGGGCGACCCCGACAGGAACCTAGACCAAGAGAACCCTAATATATCACTTTCCTCCCTAACAAAGAGACAACCCAAACCAAATACCTATATTACAATACCATACACAAAAATAAGTGACCAAAAGTGAGCAAACCTAAACTAAAACAAATAATGGTTACCACAAATAAATAAGGACACTGAAGATAATTGATCTTAGCACTAGCTTTTTATAGACCTTTTATTGAATATAAATAAAAGTTCTTTTTTAGGTCTTACTATTGTGTCTAAGGTCTGTACCCTTTTGTGGTTTTCTAGTTGATATTACTATGGTATACACCTAGGAATGATATCTGGGAGTTTTTTGTGTCTCTACCTCCTCATTGATTAGGACACAGGTAGTTTTTTTATCCTTAGCTTTATTTCACTACCAGTTGGCTTACTTTCCACCAAAAGTGGATGCCAGAATGTTGAAACCATTTCTGTGCACATTGTCACATTTACTGGATTGTGCCCATATTAGATTATAAGCACAAAGCAAAGCAACTGATAAAGATGTCTAAAACTAGATGACGAAAATGCACTACAGGCAGTCCCCGGGTTACGAACGGGATAGGGACTGTAGGACTGTTCTTAAGTTGAATTTGTATGTAAGTCAAAACAGGTAGATTTATTTATTAAATGTAACTCCAGAACAAAGGGCTTGTAGTTTTGGATAGTGCAGGGAAGAGTTTTACATTTGTTTTGCTGTCTGTGCCCCTGTTAAGAAGATTTCACCTCATTTTCACCTCATGTGCTGCTGTGGCATGCTGGAACTTGTTGTTCCACAGCTACTATCTGCTGTGGAACATGGAACTACAAGTGCCAGTTTGCCACATAAGTCTCTTTAACTAGGGGACAGATGTAAGTCGGACTGGTGTAAGTCGGGGACCGCCTGTACTTTTTGGTCCATTTTACTATCCAAATACGATCATAAATGTGCCCTAATGTCTTCCTTTCTTCATTTTACATAACTTTTCCAACTTCATAGGAAACACCAAGATTTCTTACACTGTTCCTACTAGTTTGTTGGTTGCAGCTGAAATGAGCTTCATATGGAAAGCAATATATAGTACAGTTATGGATGTTATCTCGTAACCGTAGATCTTGTTCTTCACAAGGTAACATGGGAAGGACAGTCCTTGCATTGCAGTCTCCTAGTCCTTCTATAGGGTCATTAGGAAGCCTAACAACAGTGCAATATGTATGGATACTCCTATATTACACAGGTGACATTGATACGTCCAGTCATGTTTCAAATAGATTTCCTCCTGACTCTGAAATGATTTGTGTACCGCTGATTCTCTGGTGAAAAAATGCTGTCAGGAGAAGAGAAGCCGGTGTTATCACGAGTGCTCAGCGAGATTTCATCTATTTTGTAAGAGATTGAGTTGTAATAGACAGGGTTGGTGTGGCAGCTCAGTGCCTCATGATGCGATATTGCAGGACTGTCACAAAAAGGGGATCGGTAACACATACACGTGCAAAAAGAACCCGCTCGAGAGGTAGCATTTGAAGACCTACGTCTACCCCTGTCGGGATCATCCTGCATGAAAGGTATGAGGTTAATCTGGCTCGTCCTATCGCCTATGGGAAGATAAATTGAACTCCGACTACGGGCGTCCATCTTGGAGTGTAGAGAGAAGCTATTCTGTGCCCGCCGCAAAGAAGCTCTCTCTTCTGCATCTCGCCGTTCATCCTCAGAGTTCATGGTCAAGAAGCGCAGGACGACCAAGTTAAGGAATGCTCCAATTACCGTCAGTCCCACCAGGATATACATAAAACTAAAAGCAACGTAAGGTGGTTTCTTCTGCAAAGCTTCATTTTTTTGAAGGGCAACAAAGTCTCCAAAACCGATGGTGGTAAGTGTAATAAAACAGTAATAGTAAGAGTGGAAGAAGGTCCAACCTTCAAAGTACGAGAAGGCAGCTGCGCCAATGCCCAGTGTACCAATGCAAGATAGGAAACCAACTAACACCATATTCTCCATGGACACCTCAGTCTTCCTCATGCGGAAACATTTTTTCAGCTTTTTTAATAAGAATCTGACAAATGTGTTCATGCGTTCTCCCAGACTCTGAAACATGACCAGGGTAAGAGGAATCCCCAGGACGGCATAGAACATGCAGAAAACCTTCCCTGCATCAGTTCCTGGAGCAGCATGACCATAACCTGCAGGAGAAAACAGAAGTGTTAAAGGGGTATTCTCACCACAATGATAAACATGTAGGCAAAAGTAAATAAAGACTATTTCTAAATACATTGCAATTCTGATTTTGCTTCTTTTCAGAGCTAGAGTAGTTCTTATCTCCTGTTTGTGTACACAAGCTTCCCTAGGTTAACAACCACCTCTCTCTCTGCTCTAGCAGCCCTTGGTTAGATGGTGATGTCACTAACTGCTGTGTCTTATCATCAGCACAGAAGCTTGTTTATCTTTCTTACTGACAAACTTTAGCCCTTTAGATTTTTTGTAGCTTTCTGTCCTGCTTTTAAAACCCCTCCATCATCAATGTCCCTCTAAGGCTATGTTCACACGGCTTAATTGCGGGACGTATTTCGCCCCGCAATTACGCCGTGTGTACGGGGGTGGGGCGGGGGGACCGGCAGCCCGCCGGCCCCATAGACATGCATTATCCACGGCACGTATACACCGTGAATAAGTGACATGTCACGTCTCTCCCCGCTCGCCGTATTTCGTGAGCGGGAAGAGGAGACGTAATCCATAGTTCTCTATGAGAACTGTGGATTACTGTAATGACTGGGACGGATTTCAGCCCGTAATTCACGCGGTACAGCGCGAATTACGGTCTGAAATATGTCCCAGAATAAGCCGTGTGAACATAGCCTTACAGGCTCAGCTAGGAACAGCAGAGTTAATATGCCAATAACTGCTGTAGAACCACCCATAGCCTGATCAGTAAGGCCTCGTTCACACGGCTTATTCTGCCGCGGATTGGCGCCGTACTGCGCGCCGGATTTGCGCTTCAATACGGCGCCAATCCGCGGCAGCAATTACGGTAATCCACTGCTCTAAATTGAAAAACAGTGGATTCCGTCGCTCCCCCCCGCTCGGCGAATCCGCCGCGGGGGGAGAAAGTGACATGCACATTTTTTTACGGCGCGGACGCGCCGTAGAAAATTTACATTGTCTATGGGGCCGGGAGCGGTGCCCCCGCCGCGCGCCGGGCCCCCGCCCCCGCCCCGCCCCTTTTTACCGGCGGATTTGTGCGCTCAATACGGCGCACAAATCCGCCGTGAATAAGCCGTGTGAACACGGCCTTAGTGGGAGCCTGAAGCCGGGGTTGCTATTTTATGGGAGAAATAAGTATTTACTAAAACAGATAAATCAATAGAAGTAATAGTTTCTCTAACAAGATTAATTCATGTGTGGCAGATTTACTGCAGACATTTCTGTGGCTGTCCCATTCATCTGTGTAGGGTTTGCAGACAAAATAACCCGATGAATAAAACAGATTTTTCCGTTGCAGAAATTTATGCAAAAAATCTGTGTGTGAAAATGCCCTAAATCTGAATGAAAAAAATAGAATGTTGGAGACTGTGAAGTTTTAGAAATTTTCTTTTTTTTAAATCTAAGTCTAAACGATAGATTATTTTACTGTCTGCAACCATTCATATGTATAGCTGCTTTTAAAATTCTATTGGTTGCCCTTGGGAAGAGACAGCTAAAGGCTTCCATAAACATTAGGAAAAAGCTGGCTGAACCTGCTGCTTAAAAAAAGAACAATCCAACTGTCTAATGTGTGTAAGAGCCTCCTGACTCCTCTCACATCATTTGAGAAGATCTGCTGAATTTTAAAGCCCAAGCATTTTGCTTTCCTTCCAGATAAGCCACATGTCTGGCAGCAGCTTTCTCTCTTCTCACCATTGAGAACACTTGTGTTCCTATAAGTATACATTGAGAGCTAGAGCTGTCAGACAACAGCTATTGAAGGTTTATGAGCAGCTTAAAGAGGTATTCTCACTGCATTGATTAGCTTTAAACATGTAGACAAAGATAAATCTTTTACCAAATACATTGCTGTTCTGATTTTGCTTCCCTTCAGAGTTATAGCAGTTCTTAAAGCGGTTGTCTCACTACAAGGATTGCTTTTTATGTTAAGGATCTTGCAAAAACAAGTCACTTAGCAATATATGTCCATTAACAGTGTCCTACCTATTCCTAGATATCCCCTCTTGTATGGGCTGCATCAGCTCCTCAGGTTGCTATAGCTACAGACTTTTTCAATCTCTCCTGATAGGCTGGTCGTTACAGCTACAGACCTGGCTTCTACTGCAGCCTAGTAGAAGCCAGTAAACGCCCATGAATTCAAAGTGAAACCAAGAAAACAGGACTGAGGTAAGATGAATCAATGTAGTTAGACAACCCCTTTAATGAATGGCTTAAATGAATGGAAGACGACTAAGGCTGGGTTCACACGGCTTATTTGCGGGGCGTAATTACGCCCCGCAATTACGCCGTGTGGACAGGGGCGGGAGTGGGGGGCCGGCACCTCGGCGGCCCATAGACTATCATTACTAGCGCTAGGTATACGCCGCCATAAAATGACATGTCACTTATCTCCCCCCGCGGCGTATTCGCCGAGCGGGGAGATGAGACGTAATCCATAGTTCTCTATGAGAACTGTGGATTACCGTAATGACTGGGACGCTTTCAGCCCGTAATAGGCGCACTCCGGCGCATAATTACGGACCGAAATACGTCCAATTTTAAGCCGTGTGAACATAGCCTAAGGGCCAGTACTCTGTGCGCATGCAACACGTAAGATGTTTATATCTAATGTGTCATCATCTTTGTTCGCTTTCCAATAAATCGTGGATTTTATTGCTCGACTTCAACCGGACATTTTCTCTATTTTGTTTAAATGAAGGGAAGGGCCAGTCCTGCCAGGACGAGAGCTGCTGTTTTGTTATCATAGAAAAAAGTCCATTGCAGGAGTCCTTGCTCTGACTTCCATATGTTCTAGAAGGGCTTAGGATTAGTGTTGAGCCGAACCGTTCGGAAATGGTTAGTTCGGCACAAACTTTACGTTTTCTCCGAACCTGAGCCGAGCCCATTGACATTGACGTTAATGAGGTTTAGCATTCGGGTCGGCGTTAGGTTCGGCCTCAAATTTTTTTGTGCTCGCTCATCTCTACGAAGGATAGTGGGGTTGTCCTTTTATTATACTGTAATGTCCCAATTAAGAGAACAAGTCTTACAGGTTATTGTGACCAGGGGCATCGTTTAAAAAAATGGAACAGACCCTTTGACTTTCCTGAAGCCGGTAAGTATCTCTGAAGCAATTACACTATTTGTCAAATGCAATAAAAAATAAAAATAAAAAAAATCAGAAATACGCTATCATCACTATCTCCGATGCCCGAAATACACCGACTATACAGAAATAGCTCCAACTAACTGCTGCCAAGGAAGCGGCCGTCTAACGTGTGAACACGAAGCTCTACACACTGACGCCACGTGCTCCTTACCCTCCCCCCCGACTGAACATTTAATGAGACCTTAATGCAGGAGCTCATGTTAGCGCTATTTATGGAGCTCTATTAGGTAGGTGTGAAACCGGTTTCTCATATATTGATTTTCTATGATCACCATGGTGCACACAAACTGCTGCCTGCGTGAACAAGTTTCTAAAAGTGTATGATACCTATGCAGGCACAGACTGGATATAGTGATAGCCATGCAATGATTTACATAGCAGCCGTTCTGTTACTATTGTTTTCCTAAGAAAATAATTGATCCCCCTGTAGTGTAGTGGGCTCAGGTATCCAATGACTAGGACGCTTGCTCTTCTCATAGCCCATTTGCAGACCAGATATCCATAGCAAGAGCTATAGTAGATTATAATACACAGTAATGGAAGGGTTCAGTGCACATGTCTGCAAGTAATGTTGCTATAAACATCACATTATGATGTCAGAACCTGATAATGTTATGTAGATAAGTGGCGCTACATACTGGAGATACCACTTATCTCTTCCTGTAGAAGCATTAGGCTGCAGATTATTTTTAGTTCATTCTCTTCTGTTCACCCCTGACATGTAGTGCTCTGTCTCTTTAATTATAAAGAGGTTCTTCACCAGCTGCAGTGTGTATTACATAGTTCTGTGTCCAAGCTGCTGCAAAACAACACAAGATGCTGCAGAGTTTCTTTAAAAGGGAATGTGTCATCAAAAATGACTTATTGTTTAACTCACATTTTTATGTTCAACACATTTTTTAAGAATTTTTGGTTATATATATTTTTTTAATTTTCCATATCACTTTCAATACTTTTTAATAATTCTTAAGTCCTCCAGTTCTCACTTTGGCCACTAGGCCTGATAATGTCTGACACTTCCTGTTCTGTAGAGAAAGATTCTCAGTTCTCTGCTCATTATCAGCACAAACAGGGTCAAACTGAAAGGAGACACCAGTGTGAATAGATAACACAGGATCCACCAGTCACAAGATCAGATAGTCACAGTTCATCCTTTCACCTCCCTGCACACTGATTTCTTCCCAGGTCACAGAGCATGACGAGAAAACTCTCCTATAGTAGTGAATGGGACGGAGCCAGTGTTAAGTCTCCGATTTGGATGAAGCTGCTGTAAAGCATCTCTCTAACTGCTGTTAAAGCAGTGCAAACAAGGCCTAGTGGCCAAAGTGAAAACTGCAGGATTTAAGAACTATTAAAAAATATTGAAAGGGATATGAAAAATTAAAAAAATACCAAAAATTCCTAAAAAATGTGTTTAACATAAAAATGGGGATTTAAACAATGACTCATTTTTTGATGACACATTCCCTTTAACTCATTAAAGTAAAAAAAAATAATGTTAAATGCGGCAAGAAAGGGTACAAAAATAAAAAGTCAGTTACCTGTCCCCTGCGGTCGATGCTGCTGCGGAGCTGCTCAGAACCCGCTCCTTGCATGTCGGGGTGAGAACCAGGTAGTGAAGAGGAGCAGGTACTGGGCAGTGCTGGAGCGGGGGGACAGGTAGGTAAGTATAACTTTTTTTACCTACTCTGGCCCCATTTAACATTCATTTTTCTCCGCTGGACAACCCCTTTTTTTCTCATAAAAGATACTTATCCCATATCTACAGGTTAGATGATAAATGTCTGATCGCTTGTTGTCCCACCACTAGGATAGCTATTGAGTACTAAAACGGGGTCTCGAGCCTCCTAGTCTTTCCCACTACATGGTCAATCATGTGCACTGTTGCGCCATTCAGACTCTATGGGCGACATGTATGAACGGTCCATAGCTCTATTTTTAACCAGGCGCACTCCAATATCAGGCGCATTACAGAGTGCCCGCATTACGGGCTGCTGGAGGTGTGTCGCACTACAACCGTACGAAGATACACATTTATATCTTTAGTACGGCAAATCCAGACACATTCCTGCTGGAACAGGTAAACCACTTAAGTTAACCACAAGTTAAGTTAACCACAAAAGTGGTTTACCTGAGCCTAAATTGTCGCTTTGCAGCTAGAAAGTGCTAAATATATGACCCGCAGTAGAACAGGTTTATAGATTCAGGCACACTCTACGCTACAAATGCGCACAAAAAAATGACGCCTGGGCGCCAAAAATCATACTTGTCGCTCTATGGGACTGATGAAAATAGCCGCATACAATGTTCTGACTGGGGCAATTTTGTATTTGAGAACTAGAAACACTTTTGGAAGGGTTTCCTCTCTGCATTCTGATGGTCATAACTTCAAAACTGCTCGTTTGATGTAGTTATATGTACTTTATGTTATTGCCCTGTTTTGGTACTAGCCTAGTGTTTATGGGCCCTGAATATGTCACAGAGATTTTCCCATTTAATCTTTCTATAGGTAAATCACTGGCAGCTGACCGCTACATTCAAAGGGTTGAGTGGTGGAGATGAGAAATTCCTCCGATCTTTGCCGTTAAAGCCGTGTGTTATAACTGTCGTCCTGGGCACCAATGCCCTCAGCATGATGTAGAATGAGCATACTCCATGTGTTACGGCAACTAGGTGGACATCCTCAGTCTTTTGTGGAAGACCAGAAATAAAGTACTGTCCAAGAAACTTATGGTGCACATCACAGCCATAGGGCTGCCAGTGGTGAATTTTGTGACTGAAGCTGCTAGAGATTTTGGATGGTCAGAAGGTAGATTTAGACCTTTTCTGCCAACTACCATTTTCTGACAGAAGGGAGGTACCTTTATAAAAAGTTGGATGTTGTTTTGTCATTGCCAGGTGCTGTAGATACAAGTTATTCATGCCAAACAGATCTGCATCCATCAATGAAAGACCGGAACACAGATCACCACAGAGGTAGATCAGTAGCTTGTCACAATAACTGGCGCCATTGTCGTCTATAATGACAACCTTCACAGACCAACCAAACAAGAAGTTGTCCAGGTAATTCAAGATCCCTTATATAAAGTATAAACTGACTGCTTCCATCCATACCCAAATATGGTGCAAAGCACTGAATACATTTTAAAGGGGTTTTCTCACTACAAACATTACCTTTTAAGTAGGGACCGGTAATTGAAGAACTTTTCTAAA
Source organism: Phyllomedusa bahiana (assembly GCA_025379985.1). Lineage (NCBI taxonomy): Eukaryota > Metazoa > Chordata > Amphibia > Anura > Hylidae > Phyllomedusa > Phyllomedusa bahiana. Next base: position 37,341 of record JAODAL010007132.1, read on the forward strand.
TACATTGCTCTTTTTCTTCTATCTTGGTCATGAGATAAGAGAGATTTTATCTGCTCTGAGTGCATGCAAGTTTCTCTAGTTACGGTCCATATCTCCCTTCCCAATTAGACAGAGAGCAGGAAGTAATATCACCATGGTTGGACTGAATAAAGTTCTTATCTCTAACAAGATTATATTAATTACCTTGATGAGGAATTGTTTTCTTTGAAGCTCTGTAGCTTTTGTTTACACAGATTCAATCTCCTGCATGTATGTGAATGTAATGGCTCAGCTAGTTATAGAGGAGCTAAATATGCTAATCACGACTAAAGACCCGCCCAAAGCCTAACCAAGCTGTTTGTGACTGAAGCTGCCTGTGACCCCGTGAAACTGCATGGTGAGACAACCCTTTTAAGGGACAGATGTAGATACTGATGAATGTAATTTCAATGGCCTCACATACGTAAGCAGATGGATAAGGAAGGAGAAGAGTTCCCTAGCATTCACTTAAAACACCATATTACATCATTTAAAGGGCAGGTCAGTTTGAACAAGCACTTTCCATAAGCGTCTTCTCCCAACATCTGTCTAGTATCTACTACAGTAAAGTTGATGAATACAAGTTTTCCAGAAAAAACCATTGGCAGACTTATTCACTCCATAAACGACCCACACTCCTCATCGACGGCAGCCATGACCATGCTTAGGTGTAAGAAAATACATTGTCACAATACTAGGCAGCGCTCTGCCTATGCCCGGTCTGTAGAGACGTGACGAAGAGCTGACTCTTCATATGAAAGAGAATATGGCTGAGTGCCAATTACCGCTCTCCCGGACGCAGACTTTCATTGTGTGTGCCATCGTCTGGCTTTATTATAAGTACTTGGTGTGAGTGCCGGGCTAAGGAGATAAGTGGCCTGTGTTTAGAGAAAATTATCTCTGCTTTTAACCTCCTATTACTTAAAATGCAAATGGGAAAACATTTCCTATAAATCTCTCACAGAGCATTTCTATTTAATGCATAATGAATGCCGTTGTTAAATATTACTGACATACGTGAGCAGAGCTTCATTCATTATTTACAGAAAACTTTACTCCCAGTCAACATTTTGAGGGTGCTTGAATCCTGGGAATGAAAAGGGAAGATGCATGTGGCCGCCACAAATGGAGAGAAAATAAACGTAGCTGTTAAAGGAGAACTCTATCGGAGGTCATGGCTTAGTTAGCTGTCGCTGCATTTAAACCGTGGTGAGCCAAAGCTTTTATCTGCCAAACCTGTGATTATAGAGGGTGCAAAGTTAGTTGCTGCGTCAGTGCCTTGGTTCCCCGAGTGGGACCAAAGGCCCTTCTACTACCTAAGAATACACCAACACTATAAACGTCACATGGTAGGTGTGGGCCTTGTTACTGACCCTGTATTGTGGGCTCCTAAACTTATATGTTATGACCGTGCCCCTTGCGCTTGTAACCCAGTTTTGCAGGATGTAGCACCATCAGCAAAACGGAAACAACCCGATTGGTGGTCAATATTGCCGAAGTAACAAAGCTTTTCTTTTGGGTTTCCATCACTTGACAGCAAGTACAGTAAAAGCATGCAGTGCTATTGTTACTATGAAAACTATGGAAACCTGTTTTTGTCAATCCCACATGGACCCATCATAGCATAACTCTAAAAATTAGACCCCAAGTCAGCTTTGTTTGACGATGTAACTGTTGAAATCTGCATCTTTATCCTAAAGTATAGGTTTCCAGTCAGGGGTGCAACTAGAGAAGCCTGGGCCCCATAGCAAACTTTTTTATGGACCCCCTCTCCCACCACAAACATTTACTGGTACCTCTTAAGTCATGCAGTTACTAGATAATACAAGAAGTGAACAACTCACCATACATATCACCATCATACTGCAACCAAAAAAATCCCACTATACCCAGACTATTAGCGCTACTACATATGGACAAATTACCACTACAAAGTGGCAGAAAAATTACCCTTTGGGTTTAAAGGGAATGAAGTCGTATACAAAGACAAAATTACCGCTATATAGTGGTATTTTCCCAGTGTGCCCGGTGCCCTCCCGACTGTATATTACCCCATACGGGGCAATTTTGTTGTAGATACAGTGTACCCAGGTTGCAGACACTTAAGTAAATTACATTTTCGTTACTTCTTGTGACTCAAGGTGCCCGTTTCCTTGCCGTCGTTGTTTTTCCCCTTTTGTTCTGATCTGGTCCGCCCAAACCATGATGATTTTCCCCCCGGCCCCACCCCCGGGGTCTCTGCGATTTGGACCAAAAACCCTTAAAAGGAAAAAGGCCAAAACACCCGGGCCCCACCGATAGCAAAATGAACCCAGAAAGGCCCGCAGGGGGCTCATGCAAAAAAACCCAAAGTAGAAAAGGGGAAAATGTCCAGCTGTGTTTTAATACGATAAAATCCACAATTTATTGGGGGGAAAAGAAAAATTAAACAGGAAAAACGGGTTACATTTTAACGCGTTTCGGGGCCTTTGTGCATACGGCCTTTAGTCGAAAGCATGGTATAAAAACGAAACACATAAATTTTATAGGGATTCATAGGGTTAATTTAAACAGGTTTTAAAAATTTTTTTGGGCGGGGGAAACCGCAATAGAAAATAAAAACACACATGCACTTTCAAAGAAGGAAAAAAAAAAAAAAAAAAAAAAAAAAAAAAAGGGAAAGCAGCGGGAAATCCCTAAAGGACATATATTTCTTTTACAACAATTTAAAAAAATGTGAAAAAATCCTGTTGCTATTTAAACCAAATGGAACTCTCTTTTTAGGGGTGAAGATCCAAAAGGATTCCCCGATTTAACAGTCTAAGTCACGATCAAACCCCCCCTCCTGATACATTAACCCTTTCAATTTTTTTGTGCCAAAAGGGTAAATTATTTTTTTCCCCTCCATTTATGAACAATACAATGTTGGGAAAAAGGCCCCTTTTAAAAAAAAGGGATTTAATTTTCGGCCTTGGCATCAGATAAGTGTCTTTTGTACGATCCTTCCCGTTTGCAAGTCGTTTCAGCCAAATATTGGAGGGGCACTGCAAAAATGCAAGATAAAAAAAAATAAATTTGTATTTCAGGGTTTTGTACTGTTTGTTTGGGATAGTTTTTTTTGGTTGGAAGGTTTTTAAAAAAAAACACTGACTCAGAATTGCCAAAATAAAAAAGGCCCTGTCCCCCAAATTTTTAAAAAATTTTTTAAAAATGTCGAAAACCAAATGGGTTCCAAACCCCCGGGTTTTGGAAAATGAAAATTTTGGGGGACGAATTTTTTTGGAGAGTGGGGCTCTTTTTGCTATCATTTAAAACCCCCCGAAAAAAAAAATTGTTTTTTTTAAAAAAGGGTTAGAAGTTTAAACAAAAAGGAAAAATTTTTTTAAAAATGGAGTTTCTGGGGAAAAAATCCCCGAATTTCGAGGTGGAAAAAAACTAATGGTGAAATTAAATGCAAAATCTGAAGCCCTTTGGAGCGTCTTGCTAATAGGGGCTATCTCGTGTCCTTTTTAAAGCTAGGTTTTTTTGCTCCCTTTGGGCTCCCAAATTTTGGATACTTTTCTTTATTAAGGCCCCTTTCCCCAAATTTTTTCCTTTTCCCTTTTTGGGAAAACCTGCGTTTCCCACGTTGGTTGGATCGGGGAGATTTTACCAAAAGGAATTTTTTAATATATGTTTTGCTTTGGGCCCCGAATGAAACGTGCAAAAAAAGTGTTCCCTGCAGAGGCCTTCCCAAACGTGTTATAGGGGAAAAGGGGTGTACTACCCAAAAGGTTAAATCCAAAAAATTTTTAACGAAGAAAAAATAATGTTGAAAACAAAATTTTTTTTTCCCTTTAAAGAATTTTTTATTGGGAAAAAAACTGACACGTTGGTACGGGGCCCCCACATCGCCCCCCAAAACTTTCGGAGGTTTATCTATGTTAAAGGCCGTTTCCAAAACAAAAGTCCGAACCCCAAAAGGGGTTAGACTCAGAAAAAAGAAAAAAAAAACTTCCCCCCCAAACCTTTTAGATGTTTGCGATTGATGGAAACAAATTTGGGGTTCCCCTCGGAACACCCGGATCTGCAAATAAAATTTCAACCTAATTTTAAGAAAATTTTTGTTTTTAAAAGATGCAAAAAAGTAAACGAGTAAAAATTCCCCTTTTAAAATTTTCCTAATTTAAACCCCTTAAAGTATCCAAAAACCAAAAGCAAGGCTGCAAATTTCGCCTTTGTGGTATGGACCGTTTTAGGGATGTAATCTGCATTTAAACCAAGTGAATTTGGGAAATCCATGAAAAATTTTTAAAAAGGGCCCTAAGGACATCGTAGGTTTCCCGTAAAATAACCTTTTGGTTTTATTTTATAAGGGGTTGCAAAAAAACTTTTCCAAAAAACCGACAAATTTTTTCATTCAATTTACCCCAAACCCGCAACTATTGGGGGCCAATGGGGGGAAAGCCACCCCTTTTTGTATCTTGGGGAGGGGGAGTGGAAAATAAAATATTTTTTTGGGTTTTTTTTGGGGTTTTTTGGAAAACCATTAAATTTCCCCCCTTTTTGTTTAGTAAAAAAAAAACCCTATCCCAAAACCCTCCGCAAAAAGTTTAAAAAAGAGAAAACGTGAAAGGAGTGGGGGCGGATCAGACGGAAAAATTCTATAGGTATATGTAAACGGATAAAAAAGGGAAAATTTCCTGTTTATAAACCTCACGATCTAAAAAAAACCCCTCCCCACCCTTGGGCCGCTTGACGTTTTTGGGCAAAATCATTTCTTTTTTTCCAATTGTTTTTAGGGCTTTAATTTTTTTTTTCCAAAGGGTTTAAAATTTCCCGGGGGTTATTTTCTAGAATTGACGTTTTTTGACTGTTAAATCCGGGGAATCCTTTTGGTTCTTTAAATCTAAAAACGAAAGTTCCATTTGGGTTTAAAAAAAGGGAGACAGGATTTAATTCTACATTTTTAAAATGTTGTTTATGGGGGATATATGGGCCCCTTTTGTATTCCCTGCTGTTTCCTTTTTTTTTTTTTTTTTTTTTTTTTTTTTTTTTCCTTCTTTTGGGATGTGCCCTGTGTGGTTTTTTTTCTATTTCGGTTTTCCCACGCCATTGATTTGTAACACCTTTTTTAAATTTTCTTTTTTAATCATATAAATGAGTGTGTTTTTGTTTTTATACCCTGTAAAGACTAAGGGGGGGGTATGCACAAAGGGCCCGAAAAGCGTTTGATGTTTCCCGTTTTTCCCGTTTATTTTACTTTTCCCCCCCGAAATTAAATTGTGGATTATATCTTTTTAAGCCCCAGTGGGAAAAATTTTTCCTTTGCTCCAAATATCTTAAAATCCTCAAATTTTCCCCCTAAAATCATCCCCGCCCCTACCCCTTTTACAAACTTCCAAGAGGGGGGCAGAGTGGGTACGGGCCCAAAACTCAGAGGATTGGGCTCCTTGAGGGGAGGGGAAGAACAGAGGATTCCCCCCTGGAGATTGTGTTACAGCTTTGGCCCGTACCCCTCAGAAACATGTTTTCAGGGAGTTTCCCCTTTTGGTTTGGTTGGTTGGCCTTTGGGAGGTTTGGTAGGTTGGTAGGCTCCAGGTAGGTAGGCAGTACATAGGCCCCAGGTAGTTAGGTAGATTGGTCTTAGGTAGGTAGACAGTAGTTAGACAGGTTTCAGTTAGGTAGGCAGCAGTCAGGCCCGAGTTAGGTAGGTAGGCCCGAGTTAGGTAGGTGGGTAGGCCGCAGGTAGGTCCCGGGTAGCCATGTAGGCAGTCAGTAGGCAACAGGTAGGCTGTAGATAGGCCCCAGGTAACTAGGTAGATAGGCTATAACTGAGGCCCACATAGGCAGGCTTTAGGTAGGCTATAGGGGACCATTTAGATAGGCAGTGTTTAGGTAGGCTATAGGGGGCCCATATAGGTAGGCAGGCAGGGTTTAGGTAGGGTTTAGAAGCCATAAAGGTAGGCAGGCAGGGTTTAGGAGCCATAAAGGTAGGCAGGCAGGGTTTAGATAGCTATAGGAGGCCATATAGGTAGGCAGAAAGGGTTTAGGTGGATTACTGGGGCCCATATAGGTAGGCAGGCAGGGTTTAGGTAGGGTATAGGGGCCCATATAGGTAGGCAGGCAAGGTTTAGGTGGGCTATAGGTGCCAAATAGGTAGGCAGACATGGTTTAGGTGGGTTATAAGGGCCATATTGACAGGCAGGGTTTAGGTAAGATATAGGGGCCCTAACGTGTAGGCAGGAAGGGTTTAGATAGGATATAGGCACAGTTTTAGGTAGCTATATTGGGCCCATATAGGTAGGCAGGATTTAGGTAGCTATAGGGGCCCCAAAGAGATAGGAAGGGTCTAGACAGGCTTCATTCATGTTAAAAAAATAAAATAAATAAATAGCTTACTTGCCTCTCTCCACGCTCCCATGATGTGATGCGCTCACGGCCAGCCAGTCTCTCTGCTTGGCGCGCGCAACATGATGTGGGCCATCACCTAATAGACTTAAAGAGAACCTGTCACATACATTATGCCACTCTTTCTAAGGCCAGCACAAGCTAGTGACAGACATTAGCCAACCCGAATATAAGCCGAGGCACCTAATTTTACCACAAAAATCTTGGAAAACTTATTGACTCGAGTATAAGCCTAGGGTAGGAAATGCAGAAAGTAAGTGAAGCCCATTCATTAACCAGGACAGACAGCCATAGCAAAGAACAGCAACTAGAGGACTTGGTGCCACAATGTATGAAATGATTGTTCTGAGTAATTAGCCACATTACACACACAGCTCAGCTACATGCACATTACACATATAAGGCTCTGCTACACGCACATTACACACAGCTCTGCTGCAGGCACATATAACACACACATACACAGCTCTGCTTCAGCTCATCCAGCAGTGATCACAACCAGTACAGCAGAATTCTGCATACACGGAGCAGCATCACATGACTCGCCCCCTCCATGTAACATCATCAGAGGTCCTGGAAGCACACAGCAGTCACATGACTCCCCCTCCGTGTGACATCACAGGCTCTGGAAGCACACAGCAGTCACATGACTTTCCCCTCCATATGGCATCATCACAGGTCCTGGAAGCACACAGCAGTCATGACTCCCCCCCTCCATGTGACATCATCACAGGTCCTGGAAGCACACAGGAGTCACATGACTCCCCCCTCCGTGTGCCATCATCACAGGTCCTGGAAGCACACATCAGTCACATGACTCTCCCCCTCCATGTGACATCATCACAGGTCCTGGAAGCACACAGCAGTCCCATGACTCCCCCTCCATGTGACATCATCACAGGTCCTGGAGAACACTCTAGCACTGTCGGGTGAGGTGAGTTGTACTTTGGATACCTAGAACTTGTATAACATATACACTTGAAGCCGAGGGAGGCTTTTTCAGCACAAAAAATGTGCTGAAAAAGTCGGCTTATACCCGAGTATATACAGTAATTGCTTCTACGTCAAAGAGAATGTTTTAAATTCAGTTTTAAAATACATGTATGCAATAAAGTCTACAATGGTATAATCTAAAAGCTTCAGAAAAGACCTAAATATAAAGAAAAAAAATATAAAGAAAAAAAAAAACAGCTCCCAGGCCTAAAATCGAGAGCATCACAAAGTCTTTAGAACAGTGTGGACTTAGCTGAATGATCATTTTCTCTATTTAAGGGGTTGTCTCACTCAAGGATTGCTTTTTGTGTTTTTACGTTCAAGATCTTGCAAAAACAAGTCACATTGCAATATGTGTCCTACCTATCTATTCCTAGATACCCCATCTTGTATGCGCGGCTTCTCAGGTCACTATAGTTACAGACCTGTTTGATCTCGGCTCGCTGGCTGCAGGTGCTGGTCATTATAGCTACGGACCTGGTGTCCTCAGCAGCTCATCCCTGCAGGCCAGTAGTAGCCAGTAAACAGGCCCCTGAATTCAAAAATGAAACCAGAAAAACAGGACTGAGGTTAGATGAATCAAAGTAGTGAGACAACCCCTTTAAATACGGGGAGGACTTCTGATATTTACATTTTTTACCTGGGTACCGACATTGTGACTGCTTCATGTGGACAAAACTACACCCATATGTGGTGGCTGCAGTCGGGGTGATTTTGCTGCATCGTGTGAGATCAGAGGCGTAACTTGAAGCTCCTGGGCCCTGATGCAAAGAATGAAATAGGGGCCCCCAGTTACCATGTGTCTTTACTGTTACTGGTGTCTTCCTATGTGGCAGGAGGGCTTTTGGGCCCCCTGAGGCTGCTGGGCCCGGTAGCGGTTGCTACCTCTGCACCCCCTGTAGCTACGCCTCTGTGTGAGATCAGTCTTTGGGTAAATGCATATTTGGGAAGTTGATTGTGATCTCATCTCTGAATTTGCAGTACCCAGCATGTGCATATGATTTTACCAATCTCATCTACCAGCCACGGATTTCACTTGGCATTTTAACATTTAATTTATATAGCTGAGCAAGCATAGTTTTGTTGCAGGTTTTTCCCAACACACACATATATATATATATATAAAAACTAGAAAAATTCCGCAGCACTCTTCAGGTAAGGTGAAAAAATAAAACAATTTATTCCCACATGTCACAGAACGACGTTTCGGTTCTCTCTCAGAACCGTTTTCAAGTGCATGAATAACAAAATGTCAAACTTTAAATATACACATCAATGAACTTGAAAACGGTTCTGAGAGAGAACCGAAACGTCGCTCTGTGACATGTGGGAATAAATTGTTTTATTTTTTCACCTTACCTGAAGAGTGCTGCGGAATTTTTCTAGTTTTTATCTGTTTGGAAGCCTTCACCTGGCTTTTTTTCTCTGCTGGCACCCCGCCTTTCTGGAGTCTTTACTAGGTGTGCTGCCTTTTCTTGTTGTGTATATATTTATATATATATTTATATAATATATATATATATTTATATATATAATATATATGTGTATATATAATATACAGTTATATGAAAAAGTTTGGGCACCCCTGTTAATCTAAATAATTTTTAGTTCTAAATATTTGGGTATTTGCAACAGCCATTTCAATTTGATATATCTAATAACTATATTGCACATTTTGTGTTAGTACAATAAACCTCATTTCAATCCGGAAATATTACTGCGTCCATCAGTTATTAGATATATCAAATCGAAATGGCTGTTGTAAACACCCAAATATTTAGAACTAAAAATGATTAAGATTAATAGGGGTGCCCAAACTTTTTCATATGACTGTATATATATATATATATGTGTGTGTTTTCTAAGGCAATGCCTTTAGGTATTGTGCACAATATATTTCAGTGCAGAATCCATGTGAATTCTGCTACCAAACTGTTTCCCATTATATTTAAAGAGAACCTGTCACATAGGTTGTGCCCCCCTTGCTGAGAGCAGAACAAGCTAGTGTGAGACCTGCTGTTTCCAGTGCTGTGTCCCTTATTCTGTAAGATGCTGTAGTTTTCGTGTATTTAATGCTCAAATCTGCAGTTTTCAGCAAGAAGAGTCATTCGAAGAGTCCTTCAGAGTGTCAGTTTTTCAAACCCCGCCCACCTGAGGCTAGCCCCGCCCACCTCAACTGACAAACCTATTACTTTGAATAGCTATAAACATGTGAATAACTGTCAGTGGGCGGAGCTAGAATAAAATTTGAGGGGTAAATACTCTAAAACTGCTGCATTTTATAGAATAAGGGACACAGCGCTGGAAACAGCAGGTCTGACACTAGCTTGTGCTGTCCTCAGCAAGGCGGGCATAACCTAAGTGACAGGTTCCCTTTAAGGGGATTCTATGCAGTAATTTATATAGTACTGTTTTTTGTTTTTTTTTTACTAAGGCTTTGTCTACACGACACTGGTTTACAGCCGAATTTTTAAGCAGATGCAGTATTTAGACTGTAAACCATCCCTATAGACCTCAATAGAAATTCTGAGCTGTAGTCTACACAGCTCGGATTTTCTGAGGTTGGATATCAAATTCGATCTAAAAACTTGGAACATGTTCTATAATCCACCGCAAAACGGCTGATTACAGTAGTGTTCAATGCGGGCCGGCCGAAAAGTGACTGCAAAATCCAGGCAAAAAACAATTGTAAAATACTGGTTGGATTCTAATTAGAGTATTTTGTCCTCTGCCGTGTGTAAGAAGCTTAAAAGGGGTTTTGCCAGGACTTGCCTTATCTGCTAAGAGGCAAATGTAAACAAAGCCACGCTGAGCTAAGAGAGAGAGAGACACAGCCAGAGCACAGAGCCATGCATAAGGGATCATGTGCAATGTTAACTCAAATAAGCAAACTACAACTAGTGGATTCTGTATACAAAAGACAACACCTTTTCTCCACAGCAGCTTGAAAGCTTCTTCATGTTCTCTGTCATCAGATAAAGCAGGCATCTACTCAGATAATCACACTACAACTAGTGGATTCCGTATACAAAAAACAACATATTTCTACCCGGTGCCTTGAAAGCTTCTTCAGCTCCCTTTCATCAGATAAGAAGTGTTCTCTGGGCAAGCCCGGCCAGCAGCCCTTGTCAGGTCATATCTAATAGAAGCTTTTAAGTAACTAAGGGCAGGTAAGGCAGCCTGTAGCTCTCTCAGACTGCAATTTTTGTAATCACATATATTTAGAAAAGTGATTAAATACCCATTTTGGAGGATCCCACGTCAACATTACATCGTGGCAAAACCCCTTTAAGGCTGCATCCACACAACAAAGGACAAAATACTCATATTCTGAATCCTAAAATCCTACGGCTATGTCTACATGGCAGTGGACAATGAACGACCTCACAACCAAATCCTAAAAACGTTCAAAAACTGAGTTTTTTGTCCACTGCCTGTCAAAAGCTGCTGAGAAAACATCTAGTTTTTGGCGCGTTTTGTGTTTGTCACTTTTTTTTTTACACGCTTTTTTTGCAGAAATGCAAAGCATTATAATTGCTATGGATTTCTGCAAAAAACAAGCCAAAAAACATCCAGCACTTTACATAGACTCCAATAGTAAATTTTCTGCCCTGCTCAGTCGTTTTTTTGAACATTTCAAAAAACAACCAGCAAATAAAGCAAGCAGAAAAAATTTGTTTCAGCGTTTTTATAAAACGAAAAACGCTAAAAAAAAAATGGACATTTTTGTGTGCAGTGGAGACATAGCCTAACTCTCATCCGAAATAAAAAGTGCAAATCCACGGTAGAAGTCAAAGGGTATCTCCTTGGATTTCTACTGTAGATAGGCATCATTGGGTCTATATGAGGTGTGTGGGACAACCTCTCCCAATAATCTGCCTGCATTTCCTGCACAAACCTAAAAATCAGTCTTATTGAACATGCTATCTCATCTGCTGCTAGCATGTTATAGAGCAAGATGACATACAGCTCTATGGGGACAGATTCAGTATTTTATTCATTTTAATCCCTGCTTATTCTAGGTTAAAGGGGTTGTCTCATTTTACTTTTTAATAGAGCAAAGCAGCATTCCTTCATTCATGCATCCTGTCACTTTCTGAACAAACTGTCTGTAATTAGCATATGAGCCCTGTGTATTCAGACTTCTGCTAATTAGTCTAGATTATATAAACAATCTCCTGCTCTGAGGTCCAGAGAAGCTTCAGAGCTAAAGTAAACACTAGTAATTACTGTCTTTTGTCTGAAAAGATCAGATAACACACAAGCTCTCAAGGTAATAGCAGTTCTCTGCGGTGACCTGTGTAAGTCGGGGGTAGCTTAAGCATTTTTTGATCAAAATGTGTGAACTAAGAATCTCAAATTTTTTTTCATGTATGATAGATAGCATAAATGCTTCTTCAGAGGTGTCCATGTATTGTATAGACCTTTGATCAGTTGGTGTTCCACTGGTAATGTTATGCGTGTATATATATATATATATATATATATATATATATATATATATATATATATATATATATACATACCGCAACCATGCCAGTGGCACCCAGATTCACATTGTGTTTTTCAGAAATTTTTTTTTTGTGCAGAATTATACGTTGTATTTGCCATATATTGCTTTTAATCTATATAGGGAGGAAGGGATGCCTCCATTTTGGTTTCTTGCACCCCGCCAACCTCCACAGGCTGTTATATCAGTGCAGTATGCTTGCAAGGTTGGTGTGTTTTTATTTTTCTCTCTGGATTATGGAGGTCGGATGACCCAATGAGAAGTCTGAATTTGGCTCTATTGAGAGGTAAAGATAGCTTAGGACCTTGAGATCCCGTTGTAAGCCGGGGCTAGCTTAAGCATTTTTTGATCAAAACGTGTTAACTAAGAATCTCAAAGTTTTTTTTCATGTATGATACATAGCATAAATGCTTCTTTAGAGGTTTCCATGTATTATGTGACCTGTGTGATGACACTCCCTGCTATCAGATAAGACAAATAGGGGAGAACAAGCAAACAGGTCAGTAACTAGAGAAACCTGAAATCCCTCAGAAGGTGATAAAATTCATTTGTAAATCTTCAACAACAAAAAAATTAACAAAGCAATATATTCAGAAAACGTTTTCATTTAGTGTTCCCTACATGTTGAAGGCTAATCTTTGTAGTGAGACAACCCCTTTAAGGAATCCAGTCTCATCAGTTAAAGACTGTCAATCACTAAAAAGTGACAGACCGCCAACTGGACTCTTTAACCCGGAATAATAAGGGATTTAAATTCTACTGATTCTTTCCCTACAAAACTATATACCACTCTGCTCATCTCCTCCTGCTGCCTACCATGGTAGGTGGTTTGCGGATCAGATAGTGTGCTCAATGCTCAAAGGTTTCTTTTAACAACCAAAAGAATTGGAGAGAAAAACAAATTTGCAGTAACCGACACGCGGAGTAGAGGAGGATGCAGTTCAGCTTCCATTATATGAGATTCTCCTACGGATTACGTTCCTGTTACAGAAACAAAAAACACTGCTCTCCAAATATTAACATTTCCACAGAGAAACCAAAGCCTGACGCCAAAGGTATAAACAGAATTAGCGAATGGAAACTTGGCGCTTTCTAGTAAAAGCATAAAAAAAAAATAATAAAGATAACATTCATATCTGAAATCACATTCACTGGTCTCTAAATTTAGCTCGTGGCTCAGCCAGTTTGTCCACAAATACAGAGTAATTCTGCTGGTCTTACAGCTTCTGCAGTCCAAACAGTGCTGATTCCAGCATGAGCGCTTTGCAACCATAATTTAACCCCTAGCATTACCTGATAGTCGCAGTCTGGGAGTTGTAGTTCGGCAGCAACTGTAGAGTTAGGGCTTGTGCACACGACGTTTTGTGATCCATTTTACGGATCCGCAAAACGGATCTAACAATTGTCAGTGTGATTAACATTGCTTTCAATGGCAAAAGCGCATCGCTGTTCACACGGGTGATCGCCGATGCGCTTTTCGGATCCGTGTTAAGAATTGTCCGGTCAATTCTTCTTGCGTTGTGCGCAAGCGACATCCCCAGAGGAAATCATGGAGTGTGCGTTTGGCATCCCGAATGCGGATCCAAAAGCGCGGCATACATTTGGGTGCGTTTTGGATCCGCTTTTGATGCCAAAAACGCATCCGTAAAGCGCATTGGATTTAAATTAAATATAAAATTTTAATATTATGTTTGGGTTATATTTAGTTTATAAATGTATATAAATATATATTTATATAAATGTATATAAATGTATATAATTATATATAAATGTATATAATAGTATATTTATATATATATATATATATATATATATATATACTTTTGTATAGTATTTATATATAATATAAATGTATATAATATTATAAATGTATATTTATATAAATGTATATAAATATATATGTATACTAAATATATATTTAGTTTATAAATATTTATTTTATAAATGATTGTTATTAATTCATTTACATGGGGTGGGTTTGAAAACTATTGGTTGATTTAAAAAAAATAGGGGGGGGCGGGTTCTAAAATCATAGGTGTATGTACAGTTGATTGACACTAGGTAAAAAAAAGGGTTTTTTCTTGGTCATTGATAGGTTATATTATATTTAAATTGCAGTTTGATAGGTTGATTTAAATAAAGCATTGAAAAAACTGATCCAAAAACGGATCCGCAAAACGCATCCAAGAAAGGATCAGCTGTTGCGTTTTCTGGATCCGCTTTTTGGATGCAGTTTGCATCCAGTTTTCGCAGGTTAAAAACGGATCCGTAAAACGCATCCAAAACGTCGTGTGAACAAGCCCGTATAGGTTGTAGACCCCTGTCCTATAGGACAGCTTATACGAGTCATAATTAGTAAGTTCGATCCTGCTGCCATGTGCTTTCATCTGCCTCTTCGGGGTAAAAAGGGGGTCAGAAGGAGAGGAGTAAGGATATGTTCACCGAGAAACAAAAATGAAAGACCCAACTGGGTCTTGGTGCTTACGGGTATGTTCACACGGCGTGTTGGATCCGTTTTTGGATTTGTTTCGGATCCTTAAAACACATTCAAAAGCGCTGTGTAAATCACATCCAAAAAGCATCCAACACACAGGTGCATTTGGATGCGTTTTAGCTGCAGCAGGATCGCACCCTATAGTTTTCAATAGGGCGCCTGCCGCTTCAAACGGATCAAGAATTGACATGACAATTCTTTAAACGGATCCAACGCATCACAAAGACGCATGTAAACACGCATCGGCGATCACTCGTCTGAATGTCGCGGCGTGTGTTACATTAAAAGCAATGTAAATCACACTGCACATTGTTAGATGCGTGTTTGGGTCTATTTAGGGTCCAAAACACGGATCCAACACGTCGTGTGAACATACCCTACCACACCTGATGATGCATAAAGATCCGCGGTATGTTGTAATTTACAGAGTGCCTGACACGAGCTGCAGACCTTCCAGCTGACTTTCAATTCCAGATAAGATAATGTATGGTCGGCAACTCTTGTAGTTGAGAATATGCGGAAGTCTTTATTTCTTGTAGTTTAAAAAAAAACACAAAACTGTTACATTACCATGCTTACGCATTTCAGACCAGAGTCTGGCCCTTACTCTGGTCTGAAATGCGTAAGCGTGGTGAAGTGGGTGTTTTATGTATTTTTAAACTAAAAGAAATAAAGACTTTAATTCTCAACTACAAGAGTTGCCGACCGTAGCTTATCTTATCTGGAAAGGATATGTTCACACTTGAAAAATCTGTCACTGATCCACAGCAAAAATCTGAAGTGAATCCTTCATATTTTTACTTTACATGCAGTGATTTTTTTTCCCCCCAGTTTCTGGATGTGAATCAGCCCCACTGACTGGTTCCAATTCATGCCCTGTCCACCCAGCATGGGAAACTTCATCAGTGGAAGGTCACTTATTTTTTGCTGTGGCACAGATTCCGTGTATGCCAGACCTGGGCATTGTACGGGCATTGCTAGCTAGCCGGATGCGGCCCGCGGTCCCTACCGTTCCCAGGTCTGCTTTAGACCATATTAATAGTAGCACTGACAGCCCGCCACGGCCGGGTAGCGCTGAGAGGCCCGCGGTGGGCCGCCAGCGCTACTGTTAATATGCCCGGTATTAGAACTGGGCAGCGCTGCAATGAAGTGAGCTCATCGCGCCACTGCCTCTCCTCGGCCGCACAGCACTCGACCAAGGAAAAAGGTAAGGTGAGTATTAGTGTTGTTATTTTTAATGGCGATTACCTGCCTGAGGGGACCTATCTATATACCTGCCTTACTGAGGGGAGCTGTATGTACTTGCCTGAGGGGACCTATCTATAAACCTGCCTTACTGAAGGGAGCTGTATATACTTGCCTGAGGCGGCCTATCTATATACCTGCCTTATTGAGGGTACATATCTATATACCTGCCTGAGGGGACGTATATTTATATACCTGCCTTACTGAGGGGAGCTGTATACACTTGCCTGAGGGGGCATATATATATATATATATATATATATATATATATATTATATATAATTATAACCTGCCTTACTGAGGGGAGCTATATATACGTGCCTTACTGAAGGTACAGAGTAAGCTTCCACAAAAATAAACCCAAAAAACGATTTTTTTCCACATTCCCCCTATGGTTTTTTTTTTGTTGTTTTTTTATTAGTCCAGTCCTCTAAAACCATCCCACCATTTTAATTATTTCTTCTGTATTTTTATGCTTCTCTAACTTATTTTTATTTCTTCATTTTAAGTCAGATATGACTGTGCTCAGCTTAGGGCTTTAGAAATTATACCTTGAAGCTGGGATCTATATTACAATTTTCCAGCTCTGTATTTAAGTACATCCTCTATATTATTTTAAAGAACGCACCATAATGAACAACAAAACAGCAAGTGGACGAGGATACGGCAAGGTTGAATATATAGGATTTATGAGAAGTGACAGTATAGTTCATGAGGAAAGTGGATGCATAGATCATACTGCACAGAGGTGCCGGCTTCACAGGGTAAACGCCCAGCACAGGCCTCTGTGGTGCAGCTATAACAGAGATCCTGGAAGATGAAGACACAAAAACTGAGAGAATTAGATTGTAATGAATCTTTAATGAATCCTCCAGACAGTCTAATGAGTATTATTTTTTATGTACTCGGTTTGCCAGGCAGCGCCGAGTATGTTCAAGTATTGCTGTCATCATTCTAAAGAAGTGCCATGCGCTGACTATGTGCCAAGTGGGCAGCCAAGAGCCCAGTGCCACAGGCAAGAAAACAAGGTTTTAATTTTCCGTTTTTATTTTAAAGCAGTGTTTGTTTTGAAGTGGGCACAGCTGAAGGCTAGCGGAAAATGTTCTATGCAGCACTTATCTGGAACCCATGGGTACATTATATGCTGGCACTTAGGACAATACAACATATATCGTCATGGTTTGTCTTATTTAGCAATAGATATTAGAAATTTGTTCACGAAGAATATTGTTAAGGTGTAGCCATCTTAACAGCATCATGGGCCCCCCAGGCATAGCACTGCAGTGGGCCCTGTCCACATACATGAAATCACACTAGGCCATGCCTCGAGCACCCCCAAGCACACTCATATTAACACGCCACTTATGTCTGGACACTGCCAGCCTGCAACCTACAAGACTATTTGGCAGGGCAGGAAGCCTTTGGCTCCCTTCTCCACCATGGTTTTTAACGGTTTTCACATCCTAAAAACACACAAACAGTTAAATAAGCAAAGCCAACTAAGGGATCCAGAGTATGTTTCTTGTGTTCCTGGGACATACATAGACCATCTGGGGACCCTATACTTGTGGGGCCCCCGGGCAACTGCCTAGTTTGCCCAATGAAAAAGATGGCCCTGGGTAGGATGTAATGAGGACAGGTAATGCAGATCTCTAAATTTCTCACTTTAAAATATAGCTCCACTGTAGGTAGGGAACTGCTTACATAGCAATTCACTAATACATTGTTCTGGATATGCTCCAATGCTGGAACCTAACCATAACAAATCACTCACCTCTCTGCAGCAAGATTTCATATTCCTTAGGGTATGTTCACACAGCATTTTGGGATACATTTTTGGATCCGTGTTGGATCTGAAAATCACAACCCAAAACGCTGCGTCAATCGGACCAGCTGCGTGTTTGGATGTGTGTTGGATGCAGCAGGATCGCACCCTATAGTTTATTATAGGGCTCCTGCTGCATCTTTCAGACCAAGAATTGACATGTCCGTTCTTGGAACGGATCCGAAAGATGCAATGAGACACGCCTCAGAGATATCTATACTTACTATTTTGCCGTAGGCAAACTTAACTCTATCAGTTCTCTATCTGTTAAACACTAAAACGTAACTTTTATTATATATAACTCTTAATCTCTATACACACTATTTAAAAACCTGATTTCTAACCTCAACATTTAACCCTTTTTGCTTCTGAAAGAAGGAATAACTCCTTTTCTATTATCAAGTCTGGTGGAGCACCACCCATTAATAGGAGAGCCTTATATCTATAGAAAAATTACCAGCTCCAGTAAGGGATCCCAAGCCTACTACTTGGGCAGTCGTCCCTAATCTCATGGACACAGAACAAATAAGGCCCCCTTGTGACACCGTCTGCAGCAGGTGACACTTGTAGATAGAGGTGAGAAATCACAATTTGAAACGTCATATCTAACCTCCCCAACATGTTTCGCCGGCTAACCACCGGACCTTTAAGCCCTGATAAAGCCAGGTTAGCTGGCGAAACATGTCGGCGAGGTCAGATATGACGTTTTAAATTGTGATTTCTCACCTCTATCTACAAGTGTCACCTGCTGCAGACGGTGTCACAAGGGGCCTTATTTGTTTTGTGTCCATGAGATTAGGGACGACTGCCCAAGTAGTAGGCTTGGGATCCCTTACTAGAGCTAATAATTTGCTATAGATATAAGGCTCTCCTATTAATAGGTGGTGTTCCACCAGACTTGATAATAGAAAAGGAGATATTCCTTCTTTCAGAAGCCAAAAAGGGTTAAATGTTGAGGTTAGAAATCAGGTTTTTAAATAGTGTGTATAGAGGTTAAGAGTTAGATATAATAAATGTTACGTTTTAGTGTTTAACAGATAGAGAACTGATAGGCCTCGTTCACACGGCTTATTTGTCCGTGGATTGGTGCCGTACTACGCGCCGGATTTGCGCTGCAGTACGCCGCCAATCTGTCGGAGTAATTACGGTAATCCACTGCTCTCATAGAGAACAGTGGATTCCGTCGCTCCTCCCTACTCGGCGAATCCGCCGCGGGGGGAGAAAGTGACATGCACATTATCTACGGCGCGTACACGCCGTAAATAATGACAGTCTATGGGGCTGGGGAGCGCCGCCCCCACCGCGCTCCAGCCCCGCCCCCACTCCGCCCCTTATTCACGCCGGATTTGCGAGCGCAATCCGGCTCAAAAATCCGCCGTGTATAAGCCGTGTGAACATGGCCATAGAGTTTAAGTTTGCCTATGGCAAAATAGTAAATATAGTGATCACTAGTCACTCTCTGTTCTCTTGCGAGATTCCCAATTTTTTGGAGATTATGTGACGCATCAGAGATCACTCGTGTGAACACTGATGCGTGTTTCATATCAAAGGCAATGTAAATCACATTGCTATTTGTTAGCTGTGTGTTTGGGTCCGTTTGGGGTCCGACAGATGGATCCAAACACTTATCTAAAAGCATATGTAACAGGGAGTAAACACGCCGTGTGAACATACCCTTATACCCTCATTCATCCTGCTACTATAGACACAAGATTACACGTTACAGTTAGTAGTTTGGAGACCATTTGCTGACTACAGGCTTCCATAAAATTCACCCTACACTATTTCTATAAGGTGATTATATTCCACAGCGCTGTACAGAGAAGGTCATTACCTACAACGGTCCATGTTCCTACTGGGGCTCACAGTCTACATTCCGAATTAATCTATCAGTATGTTTTTTGGGTTTGGGAGAAACCAGAGTACCCAAATGAAACCCACACAAACAGGGGAGAACATTTCATGCAGATGTAGTCTTTAGTGGGATTTGAGCCCATGACCCTAGAGTGCCAACTACGGAGTCACCATGCTGCCTGTACACGATCCATAGAGGGAAGGTGTAAGGCTAGTTCTACACGGCATTAGACAAAAAAACTCACTGAAACCCAAATCCTAAAAGCGTTCATAAAACTGAATTTTTTGTCCAGTGCATGTCAAAAGCTGCTGCTGTGCTTTTTGCGTTTTTGTTTTGGTGCGTTTATGTGTTTTTTGCAGAAATACACAGCATTCTAAGGCCATGTTCACACGGCCTAAAACTGGACGTATTTCAGTCCATAATTACGTGCCGGAGTGCGCAAATTACGGGCTGAAAACGTCCCAGTCATTACGGTAATCCACAGTTCTCATAGAGAACTATGGATTACGTCTCCTCTCCCTGCTCGGCGAATACGTGGAGGGAAGAGATAATTGACATGTGAATTACCAGCGGCGTATACGCACCGCTGGTCATGCAAGTCTATGGGCCGGCGAGGTGCCGGCCCCCCGCTGCCGCCCCGCCCCCACGGCGTTATTGTGGGGCGTAATTACGCAATTAAGCCGTGTGAACCCAGTCTAATTGCTATGGATGTCTGCAAAACAATGTGCCCGAAAACATCTGGCACTTTACATAGACTCCAACAGTAAATTTTCGGCAACATGTTTACAAAAAAACAACCAGCAGAAAAAAAGACGTTCAGTGGAGACAACGTTTTTACTATTAGGCCTCGTTCACACGGCTTATTTGCCGACGGATTGGCGCCGTATTCCGCGCCGGATTTGCGCTTCAATACGGCGCCAATCCGTCTGAGTCATTACAGTAATCCACTGCTCTCATTGAGAACAGTGGAATCCGTCGCTCCTCCCCGCTCGGCAAATCCGCCGCGGGGGGAGAAAGTGACATGCACATTATTTACGGCGCGGACGCGCCGTAAACAATGCATTGTCTATGGGGCCGGGAGCGGCGCCCCCGCCGCTCTCCGGCCCCGCCCCCGTCCCGCCCCTTATTCACGGCGGATTTGTGCGCTCAATACGGCGCACAAATCCGTCGGCAATAAGCCGTGTGAACGGGGCCTTAAAGTCTATGGGATCTCTTTACAGTCGTTTTTTAAGCTTTTTTAGAAAACCTAAAACGCTGGAAAAAAGCCGGCCTTTT
The DNA here is from genome assembly GCA_025379985.1 of Phyllomedusa bahiana. NCBI lineage: Eukaryota > Metazoa > Chordata > Amphibia > Anura > Hylidae > Phyllomedusa > Phyllomedusa bahiana. Next base: position 57,925 of record JAODAL010007132.1, read on the forward strand.
TGTGTGCAGTGGAGACATAGCCTATGAACTTTGATATCTTGAGGAGGACAGGGTAGCGTGACCAGATTGCTCCATTATTGATCACTGGATTATAGAAGTCTTAAAACTTTTACTGTAACCCCACTAGGTATCTGCCATGAGTGGTGCAATAGAAAGGAACCAAAAAGTGGCAACTAGTAGAGACCCTCGCACTGTTCCTTACCTCTGCCTTGTAAACACGATTTTGTAATGCAGAGCACCCTTTTGAGAGCGGTTATAATCGTGTGTTATAGAATTGTCTATATCATAATTACCTATCTATGTAAATTGAAGGCAGTTTCATAGTTTATAAATTTAAGATAAACTGACAGATTTGGAAAGGGCAAGATTACTCAACAGGAAAGAGTTAAAGGGGTTTTGCCCTTAGTCAGACAGTGCAAATTAATAAAAAGAAACCTCAATCAGGTCTGTGCATTGATAAAGAGAAAAAAAAATCCACAGGTTTGGTTCCTGCAGGGGTTTGAACCTAGGACCCTTGTACTGTGAGGTAAAAGCTTTACCTCTCAGCTACACACAATGCTTTACATAAACAGACCTTTCTTTGACTAGAGAGAGGAAAGGCCTGGTGATGTCATCCTGTTGGGTCACATGATACGCAATTCAAACAAATCACACACGCCCCCTTCTGAGCACACAGAGCTGAAGAGCTGGATGCAGGAGGTATGAAATGAGATTGTGGCAAAGCCCCTTTAAGCATTGAGGCCCAGCACCTGAATGTTAGATAAAGTCCAAACATAAAATCGAGGTGTAGCTACAGGGATTGCAGAGGCAGCCATCAGATCTAGACTGGAATCGGTGGAGGCCCTGCGTCTTCTTGACCTGTGATGCTTGCTCTTTCTTCCTAGTCCTCCTCGTTTCCCAGAAATCATTGCTACTATTTTCGGTGTCCAATGTGAATGCAAAGACTGTCACGGGGGTGGTCACCATCACTAAACTTAGGACACAGACTGTCAAGGGGTGGTTACCACTGCTGAACTGAGGGCACAGACTGTCAAGGGGGAGTGGTCACCACTGCTGAATTGAGGACAAAGACTGTCAAAGGGGCAGTTAACACCGCTGAACTCAGAACAAAGACTATCAAGAGGGCAGTCACCATTCCTAAAATTAACACTTAGCATAATGGGTACCAAAACCAATGCTGGTCTAGTAAGTAACTAGTGGTCTCATGAAGATCCAGTTTGGAGAATATTTACCAGCAGTCAAATACAAAAACCTTCACAGTTTACCATTTTGTATTATGCTTTGCAGTGGTGTATCTGTATGGCCATGTAAAACAGCCCTGATAATCCTTACTATGGTCAGGACTGATGGGATTGTCAGTGTAACATGCCTCTAGTAGTCCATGAGTAAGGGCTTGTTCACACGACGTTTTTGTGATCCGTTTTACTGATCTAACAGTTGTCAGTGTGATTAACATTGCTTTCAATGGCAAAAGTGCATCGCTGTTCTCACGGGTGATCGCCGATGCGCTTTTCGGATCCGTTTTAAGAATTGACACGTCAATTCTTCTTGCGTTTTACGCAAGAGAAATCCCCATAGGAAATAATGGAGTGCGCTTTTGGCATCCCGAAAGCGGAGTCAAAAGCGCAGCATACATTTGGGTGAGTTTTGGATCCTCTTTCGATGCAAAAAAAGCATCCTTAAAACGAATTGGATTTAAATTAAATATAAAATTTGAATATTATGTTTGGGTTATATTTTGTATCATTCTAATGGGAGGGCTAATTTTTCTGATGCAATGTGCTATTGGAAAATGCCTTCATTCTACATGGGTAAAGGAGAGGAGGATAATGTCAGTCCCACAGCCCCCAGCATACTGCCGGATGCACATGGACGTCGTGTCTCTGAGTTTGAAAACTATCGGTTGATTTAAAAAAATAAAAATAAAAAATAGGGGGGGAGGGGGGAGGTTACAAAATCATAGGTGTATGTACAGTTGATTGACACTAGATAAATAAAAGGGTTTTTTTCTTGGTCATTGATAGGTTATATTATATTTAAATTGAAGTTTGATAGGTTGATTTAAATAAAGCAATGAAAAAACGGATCCAAAAAAACAGATCCGTAAAATGCATCCAAGAAAGGATCAGCTGTTGCGTTTTCTGGATCCGCTTTTTGCATCCAGTTTTCGCAGGTTAAAAACGGATCCGTAAAACGCATCCAAAACGTCGTGTGAACAAGCCCTAAGATTGTTCCCGAATATCACAGCAGCACCTGTAGAGCCGGGCGGCTGACATTCAGAGAACATGGCAGCGACTGTACAAATTAACTGTTGCTTTAAAAGAAATGTGGGCGGCTTTAATGAGCATGTGCAAGCCAAGGAAACTAAGTGCTTTTACGTGTGGAAACTACAAACACTTTCAGCTCCTTATGTACACAGCCAAAATGCGTTCACATGTGTCAGTTTAAGGAGACATTACTCATGTAGGTGCCAGCTGCAGACGTCACCCGTTTAGTTTAATGCTGGAACTGCACATTTGCGGCCTCTTAATACAAACATGAGATGAAGAGTTTAGTCTTAGCCAGAGCTCATGTCACCCAGTTACAGATGTATACAAGAGACATGACATCTAATTAACCAAAGTGAAAGAAAGCACAGGAAGGGCTTCGGCCATATGCAGGCGAACAAAGGGGTTAATAATGGGGCCGAGAACTGCACCACTCCAGCAACAAAAACGCACCGACCAGAGCTGTGGAGTCGGCAAGCCAAAGCCCCCACTCCAACTCCTCAATTTCCGAAACCTCAGACTCCCGACTCCAACTCCTCAATTTCCGAAACCTCAGACTCCGACTTCCGACTCATACATGGCGCATGTTTAAGTGATAACTTTACTGTAGTAAAATGGTCACATCCGGCTGTTTATCACCTTATGATACAATAATCAAGCTATTTAGGTAGAAAAGACACTGACAAGCAAAAGGGTAACAATGTTTTGATCTTTTGAACACTTGTTGAAGAAAAAGCTGTATTTGTATCCAAGTCCAGTCTGCACCAACATTGGAAATGTGCAGAAGAGACCTGGGATCAGATTTTGGTCAAGACCTGCTTGAATCTGATTCAGAGCCAAGAAGGATTCAGGCAGAGCTGAAAACCAAAAGGTGGATTTACCAAATACTAACAAAACAATAAAAATGAACATTTTGATTTTTAGGAGCAAAACCGTAACACTGCAGTTACAGAAAAGAATCTGCAGAACTAAGCAGATGCTAAATACTTGCAAGTTAAATGTATAAGATAGGTAAGATCACTTTAAATAAAATTAAAGTAACCTCATGTACAAAGCTGTAGTGGATGGTGAGATATGGAGCCTGAAAGTCACAAGTTCAAACCATTGTTACCATTTTTCTTTTCAGTGTAAAATATATTTATTGGATATGACTTTAGAACACAAAAAATTGTAAATATGCAAAACACTGCAGGAACATTTGTGGAGTCTCTGAATTTGTTCTGATAAATAGTATTACCTCCATCAGATTCTGCAAACATGACCTCACATCTGATCTCATTATTTCCAGGCTAGAGAATGGCCAGACCCAATGCCTCTTGCTCTTTGCACTGCATCAAACTAACTGGACCAACTTATTATATAGTTTGGGAGTCGGTCCATTTTATGATGACTCCAATTCCTGCAAAATAGGCACCGATTCGGACTCCAAAGCCCTGGCACCGACATCCCTGACATGCTTCCTTTTGCTCTTTGTTTGGGTACTGAGAAGAATAGTACATGGTCAGCACTGTAAAAAAGTGAGTTTTCTTATTACAAACATTTGTAAAGCACAGTTTCGGTTTTAAGCCCTTCTTCAGGCTTTGCAGAAGGATGGCAATAGCTAGCAATGATGGCTACCAGTGTCTCACAGCAGCGGTTACCAGATGTGCCTGTGGTGGGGAGTCGTTAGGCAGAGACTGTAGACTCCTGTTGCTTCCCTACCATGGACACATCTAGTAATTGCTTACTATTGCCATAATTTTGCAATGCCTGTAGAAGGCCTTTCACCCAAAACGTTGCTTTACAATAAGACACGGTGGATGTGACCGCTGACTAGGATGGTTAACCCAGCAATATGACAACCTCAGAAAGACGCAGCTTGTACAGTTACACATTCAATTGCCGCCTGTCACAAACCATCAGACGGGTAATAGGTTTTTTTCTCCCTGTTTTCTGGCCCAGTGTCTCTCCATGGCCATTATGGGTATTAATGTGTGTAATGTCTTTTTGTGACGCCATACACATACAAAAGGCTCCTTTGGGCTACATGCTCTTCCTGTAACCTTTGTAGACTTTAATCACACTAACCAGTTCCCTGAAGAGAACCATTTATATTACATCAGGGTGATCGAAGAATGTTGGAATTTATGTAATCTAATACTATTATGGGACCTATGTAATTTAACACGGTTATGTAACTAAAATCTATGAAATTATTCTAATTTCCCCATAGGATGTAATAAAATTTAGGTAACCACACTTTTGAGACATCAATAAATATTTCCCCTTTAAGCATTAACAAGCTCCAGTTTACTGTAGGGCTAGGCTTCTAGACAGGGTCACCCTTGTCGGGGCAGTCACCCTGTGGTCAGGACCTAAGAGTTTGTCCGTTTGGATAGGACGTTCTAGGGAAAGTACTATCTATTGCCTATTTTTTGTATAGCTGCCAGCTTATGTTGAGTATTCTTTTTGAACTTTCTATACACGTGACCTACTTATGTTTGAGGTACTTCTGTGCTCTGTATAGTTAATTTACACTTGCTAGCGCATATTTCATACTGGTGCAATGGGTATGCATTCTCTTATATGGCAGTCCAAATGCTCCAACAACTTTTATACTTTTTTGACAACTTTTTAAGGACTTTATTAAAAGTTAAGTTTGATCTTCCATAATGTTTTTGCTATTTATCTTCTAGAGCTGTGAATTATCACATTTTTAAAAAGAAAGCTTGATTAGAGTGCCAACCATTGCTGTGTGCGATTTGTCTAATTTTGATGGTATTTGAGGTGGACAGTCCATGGCCTGGCACCCTACCTTACATTAAGATTTAGGTGTGCTACCTATACAAGGTAGATTTGTTTGGGTAATTGGGTGTAAAGTTGGACAAAGATTTCAGAAAGATCAGCTGGTGGTCTTATGTGTATGGAGACCTCCTAATACACTTAATACTTTTGGTGTATTTTGAGCTCCAACACTTAAAAAATGTTTTTATCACAACATCACCTGTATATAGATATTAAGTAATTAATCACTGGGACCCCCGTTGAACACTAGAATAGGGGTCCCCAGTCCTCCAAAAATGCAATGATTAGCTTGAATAGAGCAGCATCGAGGTTTATGTGACTGATGAAGGCATCCAAGCATTTTGGATAGGCCAAAGTATTTTCATTTCAAGTGACTGCATAGAGGAACTGAGATGTTGCCTCTAAACATGGTGAACTATGGACTCTTTGGAGTGCTGCTTTTTTCTTTGTACATGGCTACTACTTTGGAGTCTGATCACTAAGACAGTGCTAAGACAGTGATCCAAATTTTCGAAAGACAGGAAACACGCTGCTGAAAGACTATTAACATTGTCAAGATAGATGGAGTTTCTCATCCTCTCTCTCTGGACTGTCTGACCGCTGCCTTTAGCAGTTTGTCTGTCTCAGTTGTTATCATATGTCACCAGTTGACCAGACACTTGCTTAGACATTCTCTGCAAACCATGAATCAGTCTCAGATATAAGCATCAAGTCATACTCCATGTCAAATCACACCTCAAACGATGATGCTTTTCACCCAGACTGAAATTTTTTGGGGTGAAGGAGGTGACATCCCTATTTACTGTTATCTACGATATATGAAAAAAACTTAGTTCACATGTCTTGATCAAAAAATGCTTAAGCCACCCCTGACTCCAACGGGATCTCAAGGCGGGTGGTCCTACAATATTTTTACCTCTCACTAGAGTCAAATTCAGACTTCTCATTGGGTCAACAGACCTCCATAATCCAGAGAAAAAAATAAAAGAAAGCCCAACCTTGCACGCATACTGCACTGATATAACAACCTGTGGAAGTGGGCGGGGTGCAAGAGACCAAAATGGAGGCATCCATTCCTCCCTCTATAAATGAAAAGCAATATATGCCAAATACAACGTATAGTTCTGCACAAAAAAACATTTCTGAAAAACACAATGTGAACCTGGGTGCCACCGGCATGGTAGCGACATATATATATATATATATATATATATATATATATATATATATATATATATATATATATATATATATATACGAATTCCAACATTCCAATACCGGTGGCACACCATCAGCTAAAAGGGCTATACAATACATGGAAACCTCTAAAGAAGCATTTATGCTATCTACAATATATGAAAAAAAAACTTTGAGATTCTTAGTTCACATGTTTTGATCAATGCTTCTTTAGCGGTTTCCATGTATTGCATATCCCTATTTACTGCACACAATATCATCGTAGAGCACTTACATATGACTTTTGTCATCTTTTTGTCATTTTGCCACAAGACAATGCCATGTTAAGCTCTTCATTCACTTACAACAGTTACTCCTTCCTCCTCCCCCATATATATTCTTGTTCAGCTTTGCAGCGTGTACATGTGTTTTTAGCAGAGAGAGAGGAATAAGCCATGTCCACACACCTTTGTCTCCAGGCTTATCTATGAAATCCAACATGCCTAATCTGTTACTTTCTTCCCCCTATCCCCGTGACATCTGCAATCAGGAGGAAGCGTTGTCAATCCCATGCACATTAAACAATTGGCTGCTGGGTTTGGTCAACATAAATCTGATATGTATGGGCACTCAGGGGCCCCATTTACATCATGTTTAAGGCCTTTGTTGCTGGTTTCCATTAGAATACCTAGGTGGCTATAGGGTAAACATAATTTCATTTGAACTATGTCTGTTCTATTTCGGTAGAAATATACTTCTTGTGCCAGCTAAAAACGCATGATAGACCGTACTTATGTGTCCATCACATAAAGCATACAGTGGATACGAAAAGTACTCAGACCCCTTTAAATTTTTCACTCTTTCATTGCAGCCATTTGGTAAGATGATTTTGCTCATTAATGTAAACTCTGCACCCCCCCCCCCCATCTTGAAAGAAAAAAAAACACAAATGTAGATGTTTTTGCAAATTTATTAAACATGAAAAACTGAAATATCACATGGTCATAAGTATTCAGACCCTTTGCTGTAACACTCATGAAATGGAAAGTAGCCTCAAAGGGGCTATTCTGTCCTTGTGGGGGTCCAAATTATCTTAAAAATAACAAAGGGTGCACCGAGAAAACAAATCACAACATGCCTTGCTGCTATGAAAGTGCTTTCTGCTTTATTCACAAAATGGTGGCTTTTTTTTTATACCTTTGCAAATTAGTAGATAAGAAGCATCACATGTAGCTGGCTGTGAGGGTCTATTGGCACGTCCTTATCTCTAGACCCCTCCTCACTGCTCAGGAATGCTTTGGACACAGGATGTAACTTCTGAATAGGCGCCATCTTTGATTACACGACGATGTCTACAAGCTACTACAGGCGGCCATTTTGTTTAACACATTAATGACAAAAGATATACCTACAGCTTTTACATGCTGTATTATATAGGTATGTGCCTATTATGTGTATATATATATATATATATATATATATATATATATATATATATATATATGAGGTATATAATAACTAATACATTAAAATAGAGACACAAAGGATCACACATATATATAACCTTTGTTCCCATCCACAACACTCATATTTAACTCACATGCTGTCCCTTTCCTTCTGATCCTCCTTAAGATGGTTATACTTCTTCGTTGGAGTCCAGCTGTGTTTAATTAAACGGATTGGACTTGTTTAGGAAAGGCACACACCTGTCTACATATGACCTCACAGCTCTCAGTGCATGTCAGAGCACATAATGTCTAAGGAACTGCCCAAGAAGCTCAGAGACAAAATTGTGGCAAGGCACAGATCTGGCCAAGGTTACAAAAGAATTTCTGCAGCACTCAAGGTTCCTAAGAGCACAGTGGCCTCCATAATCCTTAAATGGAAGAGGTTTGGGACAACTCTTCCAGTCGGGGCTTTATGGCAGAGTGTGCGACGGAAGCCTCTCCTCAGTGCAAGACATATGAAAGCCGCAGACGGAAGCCTCTCCTCAGTGCAAGACATACGAAAGCCGCAGACAGTTTGCAAAAAACACATGAAGGATCCCAGACTATGAGAAATAAGATTCTCTGGTCTGATGAGACAAAGATTGGACTTTCTGGTGTTAATTGTAAGCAGTTTGTGTGGAGAAAACCAGGCCCTGCTCATCACCTGCCCCATACAATCCCAACAGTGACACATGGTGGTGGCAGCATCATGCTATGGGGGTGTTTTTCAGCAGCAGGGACAGGACGACTGGTTGCAATTGAAGGAAAGATGAATGCGGCCAAGTACAGAGATATCCTGGATGAAAACTTCTTCCAGACGCCCTGGACCTCAGACTGGGACGAAGGTTCATCTTCCAACAAGACAATGACCCTAAGCACACAGCTAAAATAACAAAGCAGCGGCTTCAGAACAACTCTGTGACCATTCCTGACTGGCCCAGCCAGAGCCCTGAACTAAACCCAATTGAGCATCTCTGGAGAGACTTGAAAATGGCGTCCACCAACGTTCACCATCCAACCAGAGGGAACTGGATAGGATCTGCAAGGAAGAATGGCAGAGGATCCCCAAATCAAGGTGTGAAAAACTTGTTGCATCATTCCCAAGAAGACTCCTGGCTGTACTAACTCAAAAGGTGCTTCTACTCAATACTGAGCAAAGGGGCTGAATACTTATGACCATGTGATATTTCAGTTTTTCTTGTTTAATACATTTGCAAAAATATCAACGTTTCTGGGTTTTTTCTTTCAAGATTGGAGGGGGGAGGGCAGAGTGTACATTAATCAGCAAAAACAATGAACTTTTTGGATCTCACCAAATGGCCTCAATGAAAGAGTGAAAGAGGGGTCTGAATACTTTCTGTACCCACTGTATATTAATGCTAAATAAAGCTAGTCCAAAAGAGACCACATCTGCCCTTTAGACCCCTATGGCCCTGCTGCGATATACCTTTCTCAAAGTATCCCGATGATAGCCACTGTGTCAGTGGGGTCTCAGCCTGACTTGGTCCATTCGGGCATATGTGCAATAACTGCCTCGGGCAGCATAAGCACCAAATACAGCCCAGGTTCCTGTCATGACCCAGTTACATGGCAAATCCACATGCCTGAATGTGCACTTGTATGTGTGATTATTGTAGATTCTGTCAGCTGAAATCACTGCTTTGAAGTCTGTGCACGAAAAAGCCAGCATTAAATATAAATCTGATTCCAGTGTGACTCACCATTTTATCATAGGGCCGACTACTGCCTCTGGCTGCTGACAAAGGTCTTTCGCTAATAGGGTGTCAAGTTCTCAGATTCATGCTCGAGATCAGCTAACCTCATACTAAGTGACATGCATTACATTCTGCAGACGGACAGAGAATGTGATGCTCATATATGCTCATATACAAGAAGCTATGAGAACATGTACAAAGAAATCACAGCTCATTCATTTGCCTTAACACTGGGGTCAGATATTCGCTTTCCTCCGACATGTCATGGAGAAGTGGATTCCATGTCCTTATTTCACCTGCTGGGATGCTGCAGGGGAAATTAGGCATTAAATGATACCCTCTGAAATCAATGGGCCATACACGCAATGCATAGGAAAGTCAGTTCTTCCAGTGGAAAAGCTGCAGGCTGTTTTACGATAGTCTCTGCCTGCTTATAGGCAAAATATAGCTTGGCAGAGGGCAACAATGTAAGACCTTCCGCTGCCCAGTTCAGAAAACTTCCACAAAGCACGCCATTCCCAACAGAAGGGAATTGCAAATCTAGATTTTTTTTTCTTGTCCAATTGCCTAAAGCAAAAAAAGAAAAATTCTGGTATTGCCTAAAGGAGCTGTCCGGCAAAGCTAGAAAAAAAACTCAGATGTCTTGCCTGAGTCTTTATTCATTATCCTATAATGTTTTATGTGGCGTATGTAGCCTCCCTTCCCTGCAGCTGAGCAGTAACATTTCTTGCTTGAACAAGGTTTCCCTTTGCCGTGTAAACTATGCTTTGTCTGCCTTCCTCCCTTCCATCTTCAGTCTTTATACACACTGCCTTTTCCTACCACATGTTAAAGGGGTTGTCTTATCATACTGTTTTACACAGCCATTGCCAGCTTCAGCCTCACACTTTTTCGAGTTAGGCTGTGGATAGGTCTACAGCAACGATTGGCATATCAGCTCTGCTATTTCTAGTTGATTCTGTTAGAATTAAAATTGAGGTTTGCAAACTGCAAAGCACAAGGCTACAGAGCTTTAAAGAGTTAAAGCTTATAAGCAGCCACTGTAAACAACCTTCAGTCTTCAGGATAACAAACAAAGCAGAGGGTGAAGTCAGCATCCCAGCCAATGTTACAGCCTCTAAGAGCAGAGAGAGGTGGCCGGTAACTAGAGAAGCTTGTGTGCAAAACAGGAGATAATATCTGCTCCTAAGTCTGAAAAGAAGCAAAATCAGAACAGCAATGTATTTGGTAATAGTCTTCATTTACTTTTGTCTACACGTTTAAGCTAATCAATGAAACGGGAATACCCCATTAAAACCCTTGGGAGCCAGGACCAAAAAGGTGTGTGGCTTCAAAGGCTGCTCTGAAGAAAGTCAAATGCCTTAGGTCACCTGATCTCTTGGGCTTCACACACAGCGGTTTCCTGTGTGTCCACAGACATAGAACTACTGAGTTTCCAGTCATCAAACAGGAACCTTATAGAACATTTAAACAAAGTGCATTACAAGAGTGCTAGGTTTGGGAGAGATTATTTAAAGGGGTTGTCTCACCACAAGGATTGCTTTTTATGTTAAAGATCTTGCAAAAACAAGTCACTTTGCAATATGTGTCCATTACCGGTGTCCTACCTATTCCTAGATGTCCCCTCTTGTATGGGCTGCATCAGCTCCTCAGATCACTATAGCTACAGACCTGTCCGATCTCTTATGATAGGCTGCCAGTGCTGGTTGCTATAGCTACAGACCTGGTTTCTACTGCAGCCTAGCAGAAGCCAGTAAACACGCCCCTGAATTCAAAATAAAACCAAGAAACCAGGACGAATTAATGTAGTGAGACAACCCCTTTAAAACCAGTTTTTTAATGGACAATCCCTTTAAGCTATAATTCAATAATTCAGTGTTACTGATGGATCAAAACAGAATGATTTCAAGTGTATGGGTAATTGCTGAAAGCAGATGTTGGGGGAAGAGGGTGCAAATGAGTCGGGTATTAACATGCCGAAATCTTGGTACCCACATCAGCTCAGCTGTTGCCGATTTACCTTCCCCATTGAATTAAACATTCATGTCTGCCAGTTTTATGTGGGGCACTATTATTGTGCACTAGGATAATAACTAAAGGTGCACGGGTTAGATGAAAGAAATGTGCAAATTTCTAGGCAGCATATGCATGTCACCTGAGCAAGATGCAATCTATATCCCAATATAGATTATCCCTAAAATGCTGGGATCTACTTTTGTAAGTTGCTTAAATATTTTAAGGGTTGTCCTTCCATTAGTTGCTACCTTTTTCCTATGTAAGTCACCAGGTTCTTGTAGCAGTCAAAGGAGGTTGTCTCGTGGTCAGTGCTGTACATAAAAAATAAGCAGCAATAACCGTTTTATGAGTGTCACGCTGCACATCGGAGAGAAATGACAGTTTCAGCAATTCTACAATATTTTGTATGTCCAAAAATAGGTCTGCAGTTACCCTCTGACATCTCCACGTAGCAATAGACATAGCAGCAAGAGGGATCGTCGTCGCTCTACATCACTGAGACACTCTGAGGTTATGTCAAGTACAGAAAGAAATTAAGCAGATGGGACCATAAAAGGATATTTTAGGAGCAAGAAAAAATGGACGAGCAAGATAGGAGATAGGACTTACAGTTAAATATTACCCAAATAAGTCTCTGTCTGCACAGAATAGATGAGATGTGCTTACTACAGACAAAAAATAAAACCACAGCCCGTGTAATCTATCGCTATAAAAAGTATTCGCACACCCCTAGACATTTTCTTGTTTCCCATGTTTTCATAGTTTCATAACAATCAGCGGCTCCCCAACAGGACATAAAATGTAAAAAAAAAAAAAAACTGCACCCAACGGGTGACATGTATGAACCAGGCGCTGACTCGCCAGTTCTCCCTTTGTTTTTAATAGTGTACGATCCAACAGTAGGTATGAAAGTGTCTCCCAGCACTTTATAAATGTGTCCCCATTTTTGGCACATTAGCACGACATGCCCTCACATCTTTGGTAGTTTGCGCCAAGTTTCGGCATACGACGGTTCATACATGGATAAGACTGGGCTATGACCGTTTGTTTGGCTCAAAGCACATCAAAAAAATGGCACAGTCCAGTTTATTCATGTAGCCCAAAATAACTACATACGTATTCACCCCAATTATTAAGGCTATGTTCACACGATGTACTATGGCCAGCGCCCCGCCGGCCCCATTGACATCCATTACTCGCGGCGTGTATTCGCCGCAAGTAATTGACATGTCACTTGTCTCCCCGCGCGTACATTACGATCGTATTGTACGAGCAGGGAAAGGAGGCGTAATCCATAGTTTTCTATGAGAACTATGGATTACCATAATTTCGGTGTGCATCTCGACCGTATTAGAGCGCAAATACGCGGCAAAATGCGCACCGAAATTACCCTGTGTGAACATAGCCTTATACTTACCGGTAGTAACATTGTAACAAATCTAAAAGTTAAGGGAGATATAGTATCAGACAGGACAAGATAGGGTTTGATGTCTGCATGAGCGTTTTTTTGGCATCATACAGCTATAAATGGCAATCGGGCCACTCTGTCTGCAAATTTTGTTGGGATTTCCTGCAAACAGGTTGGGACACTAACTTTAAGGTACATCTGTAATTAAATGGAATGTGTCATCAGAAATGGACCTAATGTTTAACTCATGTCTTTATGTTAACCGCATTTTTTAAGATTTTATTATTTTTTTTTTTTAGATCACTATCAATATTTAAAAAAATCCTGAAATTCTGCAGTATTCATTTTGGCCACTAGGCCTGATAATAGTCTGACACTTCCTGTTCTATAGGGGAAACTTTTCAGCAGTTTCCTCATTATCAGTACAAGCAGGGTTGCAATGAAAGGTGACACCAATGTGTATAGATAACACAGGATTCACCATTAACAATAGGAGATGTCACAGCTGCCCCTCTCGTCCTCCCTGCACATTGACTTCTTCCCAGGTCACAGAGCATGCCTAGGAAAAACTCCTATAGAAGACAATAGTTCTGCTCCTGTTCACATACCCCTGTGTCCATTGTAGTTGATGTAAAGCATTTAAATGCTTTTAAAAGCAGCTCAGGCAAGATGGCTGCCCCCATAATCATATACAGACAACAAAATTAAAAAATCTACAATCAGAAAATAAAGAACGGCTAACAGGAAAAGAATAAGTATCAGTAGATAAAATAAAAAATATGGGATACATTTCCTATAAAGGAAAATGCAGATGTGATCCTCTATAAATACAGTACATTGGAAAATGGTCAGCCAGACATCACGCTATAGTCCAAAAGCAGATATGTTTGCTCTATAGTTTCTTATGGTTTGGCCTCAGTTTACGTTGCAATACTTTTTGCAATAGAGCTCCAAAACACAATGTGGTTGGAGGCTATCTTTTCTAGCAAACACAGGGAGGTCCTAAGTGGTTGACCCCACTCTGTTATGTCCACATGCCCTAATGGGATAAATGGATAGTGGGTGTCGTAATGGGACAACCCTTCTTTAGATGGTGTTTTTTGCTTTGTTTACTAGGTTTATACTACTGTCATGAATTATGACTTAAAAGTTCGTACCCTGAAAGGGATTTTGCCAAGAAGTGAGTTCCTTACCTAACAGGCTGATACTCCCCTCCTGAGGCTTGAAAAAAAGGGGCGGTGTTTCTGTGTTTAAAAAAACAAGTACCTCCTCTGTGATGTCTTTGCTCCACCTCCCATGCACACTCCTGATATTCAGTCTCTGTAGTTGAGCAAACATGTTTGGCTAAACCACAGAGGAGAACTGTATTGTGCACAAGCTCTACAGGTTTTGTTTTCTCCCTCTTATCTGCTCAGGAGTAAAGATAAGCTCTGAGCAGGCAGCATTCTTTCATTTGTTCACAAACTAATGCAGGGGAGAGGTAGAAGGGCTTAGCAGGGAGCCAGGCAGCATCTGCATGTTTACTCAGATAATTACATTATCTACATAATTTCTATACAGCAGACATAGGATCTTTTCTCCCCAGTCCCTTCAAAGCTGGTTCATGTTGCCTGCCATCAGATAAGAAGTGCAAACAACGCAAGCGTGGCCAGATCAGCTCCAGTCAGTATCTAATGTAAAGTCAGGAAACTAAGAGCATGTAAGGAAGGCTGTAGCTCTCACAGGCTTTACTTTTTTAATGACATATATTTAGAAAAGGGATTAAATACCCATTTTGGAGGATCCCACATCAACATTAGATTGTGGCAAAACCCCTTGAAAAACCTTATTGACTTATGAGATCCATCAGGTGTACGTTGGGTTTCTGGTTCTTTTGACAACATAGTTACTTTCCAGTGATAAATATGAAAGGACTTCTTCCTAGTGTTTAAGCAGAGTTGGCTCCGGATTTGGTTCGTTTGACTTCTAAGGTATTAAGCGCTTTATTCGCCATATAAACACAACACAGTAAGGCTATATTCACACGGCTTAAAATGGGACGTATCTCGCCCCGTATTTCGCGACATACTGCGCAAAATATGGGGCGAGATACGTCCCAGTCATTACGGTAATCCACAGTTCTCATAGAGAACTATGGATTACGGCTCCTCGGCACAATACGCCGAGCGGGGAGAGAAGTGACATATCAATTATTCACGCTGTATACGCACCGTGAATAATGCATGTCTATATATACGTCTAAATACGTCCCGCAATTACTGCCCTATGAACATAGCCTAAAACATGACGGAAGGGGCAACATGTTCTTGAAGGGTTTTCCTGCAGCAGGCCACGTAGGGTAAAAGGTAATTTAAATGCCGTAAAATTCAGGGAAATCCTGTTGGAAAACCTGGAGGAGACTTGAAGACTTGGGAGAAGATTTTTTGGCCTTTCCTCTCTCCTCAGTTTGGTTGATAAAGGGACAAATGTTCCTCTACCAAGCAGATTTGGAAAACTGCAATTCCTATGGAAGAAACCGATACAACTAACAATTGCCTAAATAGTTTTTATTAATTTGATCAGAGAGGTCGACGCAAGAACTTATTTTCTTAACCGAGTGTTCCACGATCTAAATATTCTTCTGGGTCTGGTCGGGACATGATTGAAAATAGAAGACTCATACTTACCTCTCGGACGCTTTCCTTCAGTCCCGGCGCCGGTCTTTTGAATGATGAACGGTTCACTGCTGCTTCAGGGATGTATGGAGTGGCAGCCGGGACTGAACGGGAGCATCTGGAAGGTAAGTATAAGTCTCAACTTCTATTTTTACTCATGCCCCAATGGACCAACGAGCATTGATCCCAGAACACCCCTCTAACATGTTTTCTTTCCTTAAAAATAAATACTCTTTAAAACCTTAGGGCCACATGTATGAAAATGGTCTTGGTCTAAGACTTTCTTTATTGCCCATAGCAACCAATCAGAGTTCCCCTTTCATTTCATATAGAGTTCTGAAAAAATGAAATGGCGCTCTGATTGATTGCTATGGGCAACAAAGAAAGTCTTAGACCAAGACAGTTTTCATATACACTCACCGGCCACTTTATTAGGTACACCTGTCTAACTGCTCATTAACACTTAATTTCTAATCAGCCAATCACATGTCGGCAACTCAGTGCATTTAGGCATGTAGACATGGTCAAGACAATCTCCTGCAGTTCAAACCGAGCATCAGTATGGGGAAGAAAGGTGATTTGAGTGCCTTTGAACGTGGCATGGTTGTTGGTGCCAGAAGGGCTGGTCTGAGTATTTCAGAAACTGCTGATCTCCTGGGATTTTCACGCACAACCATCTCTAGGTTTACAGAGAATGGTCCGAAAAAGAAAAAACATCCAGTGAGCGGCAGTCCTGTGGGCGGAAATGCCTTGTTGATGCTCAGAGGTCAAAGGAGAATGGGCAGACTGGTTCGAGCTGATAGAAAGGCAACAGTGACTCAATTGCCACCCGTTACAACCAAGGTAGGCAGAAGAGCATCTCTGAACGCACAGTATGGCGAACTTTGAGGCAGATGGGCTACAGCAGCAGAAGACCACACCGGGTGCCACTCCTTTCAGCTAAGAACAGGAAACTGAGGCTCCAATTTGCCCAAGCTCATCGAAATTGGACAGTAGAAGATTGGAAAAACGTTGCCTGGTCTGATGAGTCTCGATTTCTGCTGCGACATTCGGATGGTAGGGTCAGAATTTGGCGTCAACAACATGAAAGCATGGATCCATCCTGCCTTGTATCAACGGTTCAGGCTGGTGGTGGTGGTGTCATGGTGTGGGGAATATTTTCTTGGCACTCTTTGGGCCCCTTGGTACCAATTGAGCATCGTTGCAACGCCACAGCCTACCTGATTATTGTTGCTGACCATGTCCATCCCTTTATGACCACAATGTACCCAACATCTGATGGCTACTTTCAGCAGGATAATGCGCCATGTCATAAAGCTGGAATCATCTCAGACTGGTTTCTTGAACATGACAATGAGTTCACTGTACTCAGATGGCCTCCACAGTCACCAGATCTCAATCCAATAGAGCATCTTTGGGATGTGGTGGAACGGGAGATTCACATCATGGATGTGCAGTCGACAAATCTGCGGCAACTGTGTGATGCCATCATGTCAATATGGACCAAAATCTCTGAGGAATGCTTCCAGCACCTTGTTGAATCTATGCCACGAAGAATTGAGGTGGTTCTGAAGGCAAAAGGGGGTCCAACCCGTTACTAGCATGGTGTACCTAATAAAGTGGCCGGTGAGTGTATGTGCCCTTTATTGTCTATATTCCAGTATGCTATAAAAGTAATTTCCCCTCCTACCCTTTACATATTTACCATGTAACCACTTTGACTCACTAAGGCTTTAATTATAATTTTTTTTTTTTTCTTTTACTATAGCAATGAACAGAAAATAAATGTATGTTAAAGGGGTTGTCTCACTACATTGATTCATCTTACCTCAGTCCTGTTTTCTTGGTTACACTTTGAATTCAGGGGTGTGTTTACTGGCTTGTATTAGGCTGCAGTAGAAGCCAGGTCTGTAGCTATAGCAACCACAGCTGGCAGCCTATCAGCAGGGATCAAACAGGTCTGTAGCTATAGCGACCTGAGTAGCTGATGCAGCCCATACAAGAGGGGATATCTAGGAATAGCTAGGAAATTGTTAATGGACACATATTGCAAAGTGACTTGTTTCTGCAAGATCTTTAACATAAAAAGCAGCAATCCTTGTAGTGAGACAACCCCTTTAAATGTGAAAACAAATTGACTGCATAAATATTCATTCCCTTCAAGTCATTGTTTACTAGATGTCCTGAATCTGTGTGGACTGATCTCACATTTTTTTTTTCTATTTGCAAACTTACTCAAGCACTTTCAAGTTGCTGTGCATTATGACTGAACTACAGTATTAGAGTTCCTGAATCCTGACTTGACCCCTATGGGATATTTCTGTTTTCTTTTACCCTGTGTAGATTTGGCTTTATGATTAGGGTCTTTGGCAGAGAAACCCACTCCTAGGACTCTCACTGGTTACAAAAAAGGGCGCTCCAGTGTGACTCGTTTGCTTTAATAAACTGACAGGAGAGGAAGAACATGGAGGCCATGTATGGTACATGACCCACTCCATTGTAATCCATGGGAGTCATGAAAACGAATGTTTCTCTCCTCTGTCGTAAATTCTGAAGAGAAAGACATGTCCTCTAACCTTATGGTAAAATACCCTTCTTAGTAGAGATATGCAACTTTGGGATAAAAACTTTTAAAAGGGTTTTCCCAGCTGGGCAGACCCTGTTTACATGCCCTGTACGGGCATTCAGACATCTTCAAGCAGGGCCTCTTTCTAGGTTGTCCCTTCTTTTACCATTGCAAAGGGTGGCTTTTGTTTTCTTGAACTTGATGCTATCACATATTAGGGTAGGGTGCGTGAGTAGAGTTGTCAGTTCTATGCCACCACTTATGATCTGCTTAAGAGAGTGGTGTGAAGGTGCCCAACAAGGAAGCTTGTTTATCTATGTTACTGACCAGCTTTAACCCTTCAGAGCTCTTGTGTACTACAGTTTACAAATCTCCTGCACTCATGTCACTGTAACTGGTTCAGCCATTTATCTTAATTAGTGCCCACTGTGGGGTAAATGGGCAGCCGCCTGGAGGTTTTCTTTAGAAATGTTTTTTTCTAGCTCCTAATAACCTTTATTCAGTAGTGCTGTTTTGCTTGAGAAGATAATGATTATTATTATTTATTTTAAAGCGTCATTAATTCCAGGGCGCTGTACATTCGAGGGGGGTTACATGCATAGCATTGATCTAAACAAAGTACAATGACAAACAACTGGTTTACTTTTTTATTCCTATGATGGCATATATATTTTGTATGTTTTGCTTGTTGTAAGCTGACGCTACCTTTTTTCTCTTGTGCTCAATTCTGTCTATATATTTAAAAATTTGACTAAAAATTATGTTTTAAAAAAAAAACAAAAAAAACAACAACTGGTATAGAGGGTGAGAGGACCCTGCATGCAAAGGCTTACAATCCATGAGGGAGGTGGATGGAGACAGGAGGTGAGGGGCAGACATGTTTGTGGAGTGGTGTACAGGCAGCAGGGTTATTGTAAATTGTACTGTATCCTGAAAAGATGGGTTTTCAGGTTGCTTTTGAAACAAGCAAGGGTGGAGGACCGTCTGATGTGTTGGGGTACAGAGGTCTAGAGTGTGGGGGAAGCACGGGAGAAGTCTTGGAGATGGTTGTGTGAGGAGCTGACACGGGGAGAGCAGAGAAGACGGTCCTGTGAGGGGAGATTGCATGAGGAGAGCTATCTGGAGATTGAGGCAGAGATGTATGGAGGGGAGAGGTTATGGAGAGCCTTGTAGGTCAAGCTTTCACTGGGCAATAGGGAGCCAGTGAAGGGATTGGCAGAGGAGTAGTGAGGAAAGAGTTTGATCAGCTGGGCAAAAGAGTTGAGGATGGTTTGAAGGGGAGCAAGAGTGCTAGACGGGAGGCCACAGAGAAGGATGTTATAATAGTCTAGACAGGAAATGACAAGGGCATGGACTAGTATTTTTGTAGTATCGAAGTTAAGGACAATAGAGGTTAAGGTCAATAAATATTTTTCAAGTGGAGGCAGAGGTAAGGGCTTCAAAGACAGAGAGGAGTCAAAGTTTATTCCAAGGCAGCGAACATGCAGGATCGGTGGAGGTGGAGAGCCTTTGACAATGATGGATTAATCACGTAGGGGGATAAAAAGACAGTGGAAAGATGATGAATTCAGTTTTCTCCATTTGGTTCGAGGAGGTGGGAGAAGAAGAAGAAAGATATGGATGATAGACATTTTGGGATCCTGGACAGCAGAGAGTTAAAGGGGTTGTCTCACTACATTGATTCGTCCTGTTTTCTTGGTTTCATTTTGAATTCAGGGGCGTGTTTACTGGCTTCCACTAGGCTGCAATAGAAGCCAGGTCTATAGCTATAGCAACCAGTGCAGCAAGCCTATCATGAGAGATTGAACAGGTCTGTAGCTATAGCGACCTGAGGAGCTGATGCTGCCCATACAAGAGGGGGGTATCTAGGAACAGGTAGGACACTGTTAATGGACACATATTACAAAGTGACTTGTTTTTGCAAGACCTTTAATATAAAAAGTAATCCTTGTAGTGAGACAACCCCTTTAACATCTGGGTCGGAGATGTAAAGTTGGGTGTTGTCAGCATATTCTAATGATCTTTTACAGCAGGTTGTAATCTCTGTTACAAGTGGTAAGTAATAGAGTGGGCTCTGCCCACACTGTTGGTTTACCAATCTAAAATGTATGTTGTGGATAAATGATACATCTGTTGTATAAAGCCCCTTTCCATGTTATGTTCTCACACACCTTACACCTTTGACCAGGGATGTCAAACTCATTTTCACTGAGAGCCACATCATCATTATGGTTGCCTTCAAAGAGCTGTTGGAGGAAGGGTAGGGTGCGTGGGTAGAGTTGTCAGTGCTATGCCATCGCTTATGATCTGCTGAAGAGAGTGGGGTGAAGGTGCCCAACAAGGAAGCTTGTTTATCTATGTTACTGACAAGCTTTAACCCTTCAGAGCTCTGTAGCCTTGTGCACTACCGTTGACAAATCTCCTGCACTCATGTAACTGGTTCAGCTCGGAATAGCAAAGCTGATATGCCAAAAACTGCCATAGACCCAACCACAGTTTGACTAAGAAGTGTTGGAAGCTGCCTGTGGCTCTGTAAAACAGCATGGTGAGACAACTCCTTTAATAGTATATTTCTATCAATCCCATTGATATCAATAAAGAGATATTTAGGAGTCTGTCCTTAAATGACCATTGGGTTATTTTTTATTCCTAGATCCAATCAGTATTTTGTCTTGCACTGCTGCAATAATAAGCAAAACCACATTGACATTTCATGTCTTTTCTATGTTAATGGCTGTAACTATAGCCAGAGCAGCTGCTATGGGGCCCAAAATCACATGAGAGGACATTGTACCTTTTTGTCGGTAATAAAAAGTTAGTGACTTTCTGCTAACTAGCACTCCTAAGTGGGTTCTCTGATATTCAGTGCTATTTTTTACCTTTGGGATCTTAAACATATGAGGCTGAAGGCATCTCCTGAGGTTCTCATGAGCGGGGCACCGTAGCTCCACAGACATCCTCAAAACAGCAGGAAGCAGGCCAAAGGAGTAGTGCACAGTTTATGGCTGTTTCACCCTTTAGACGCCACAGCATGTAAGGGTGTGATAGAAGGAGGGGGCTCCCTGTGTCCTCCATCAGCACCCCACTGTGCAACTACAGGTTGCTGATGGTTGTCATGACAGACAGAGGCCTGTCTGTGACATAGGCCTGGATGTAGGCAGGGCTCAACAGACTGTCTGACAGTTGGCATATTACACGGCAATACTGTAGTGTATTATAACATCACGTCTCATACTTCAAAAAGTAAAACAAAAAAAGTTTAAAAAAAAAGTTAAAATATTTTTTAAAAAAACTCATTTTGCCCTTTTCCCTTTATAAATGTTTTTCACGTGAAAAAAAAAAAAACACAAAAAAAGTCCACATATTTAGCATCACCGTGTGCAGAACGACCTCAGCAATAAGTTTACAGTGTATTGAATTTGAGGAGTGTGGCCGGGCGACTTTGATTTTTTTTTTCTACATGTGGCCTATTTACCCGGCCAATTTGCCCCGCCCCTCCCATTTATCCCTAATTATTACTATCTATTCTGCTGGTTCATTTTCCGGTCATGAGGTGATGGGGGGGTCCATCTTATTTTAATGTGGGGCCCTATGACTTCTATTTGTGCCTCTAGGTGTCTGTAAAATGTACTGATACATATATAACTGTACATGATCTCTGCACCGTTCATTCAATTCATTGGAGGCACCTTCAAATTTCCCAAAACTTTTTGGAGTCCTCCTGAAGATGAACCAAGCTGGCATTGTCAGGATGTGCTGTGATCTCCACTGAATCCCCTATTTACTAGCTTGGGGAGAATTTATTGGTTCAGCAGGCAAGGCAGGTCATGGCACCATGTCTGACCACGTGTTGTCATGATCCTAAGATTAGCAGGAGAACCCTTGAGATCTTTCTATTGCAAGACTCTAAATGAGTAACGTTCTCATCTGAAGGTTGACTAGTTTTTATATATTTTTTTTTTTCAAGGGTCCCTTAAAAATAAATTTATAACAAGATCATGTGGGTGAATCCAGCAGCAAGAGTTCAATGCCTCTACAGCGCCACCAAGATGAGGTATTACATGATATCAATGGGCCACAGACATGCCGAGACCTCCATAGTGAGCCCCCCACACCCATTTTTTGCCATATGAGTTTTATTGTCCTATGATTATGGAGGTGGGCACAAGAAAATTTCAATGATCTTTTATATACCTGCAGAGGGGCGAAAGTTAGTACTGTCTATATGGTAACGTGTACAGAATGCCCGTCTGGGGCACAGGCTGGTAAAACAGCATCGGCCAGGTCCAGGCTCTCATTCCAGAACTGTACATTTACCGAAATAAAACTGATAAATGCTTCCCCATTCAGAGGTTACTATAAGAGAGGAGCCGGCTTGTTGGACTTTAAAGAAACTGTCTGTTTCCATGGTCACCTTGATTTTATCCAGCAAAAAAATGTGAACATCATTTCACCTAGATTATTTTTTTTTCTCCTCTGCTGAACAAAACAAGATTGTAAAGAAAAAATTATTGATTTATCAATGACATATTTATGAAGCCCCTGCACCACTTTTTCTGAGCGTGGGGGGTTTCAGCATAGCATTGAGCTGGACTCATTCACATGCAGCTGTAGGGGTAGGGAGGTAACAGACGCAGCACCAGGACCTGGCCCCTTAGGGCAATTAATGGCCTCTATGCCACATAATAAAGCACGTGTGATATACAAGTACACTGCTCCAATATTGATTGGTTCTGGGATGACCACTGTATGTGGAAAACAGACCTCTATGGAAAACTGATAATTGGTTCCGAAGCCTCAAAATATCACACAAGATAATGCAAAAATGAAGACTGAAGAGAATATAGCAGATACTAATCCAGATAAAGCGCTTCCTTCCATATAACATCAGAAAGAGCTGCTGGAAGTCACTTTCTATTCTGAGGACAGGCGCTTCTTTGGATCATGGACTTTATACACAACGTACTAGAAATAGGAAAAGCGGACCATTGTATGGTGAAAATATTGTAACCTGAGGTCTTTGTGAGGGAGCACTGTATTTGGAGGGTGGGCTGATCTAGGTTTTGTATCAGGGTTTGTTCACACAGCGTGTTGGATCTGTTTTTGAGCCATAAAACACATTCAAAACGGCTCCGTAAATTGCATTCAAAACACATCCAACATGCAGGTGCGCGTTTGGATGTGTTTTGGCTGCAGCAGGATCGCACCCTATAGTTTTAAATAGGGCGTCTGCTGCGTCAAACGGATTAAGAATTGACATGTCAGTGCTTTGAACGAACCCAAAAGACGCATGTAAAGCACATATCGGCGATCACTCGTCTGAACGGCGATGAGTGTTTTACATTGAAAGCAATGTAAATCACACTGCACATTGTTAGATGCGTGTTTGGGTCAGTTTAGGGTCCGAAACACGGATCCAAATACGCATCTAAAATATATCCAAAAACGGATCCAGCATGCTGTGTGAACATACCCTACGGGCCCAGGAGTTACCCCCTGTTTAGAGCACTCTGCAAGGGTGAGATGCTGGCACTCTACTGACATGATAAACCTCCAGCAT
This sequence comes from Phyllomedusa bahiana, assembly GCA_025379985.1. Classification (NCBI taxonomy): domain Eukaryota; kingdom Metazoa; phylum Chordata; class Amphibia; order Anura; family Hylidae; genus Phyllomedusa; species Phyllomedusa bahiana. Next base: position 81,558 of record JAODAL010007132.1, read on the forward strand.
TAACGAACATCAAGGTCTTGTTCACACAACAGGGTTTGACTTCCAGTTGAATGAAATTAAATCAAATACCAAACCAATTCACCAAAGTCCTGCAAACAGACCGACTGGAAGAGGCCTGAAGCCAAACCCTCAAGGTAATCCAATATTACAGCAGTTTCCAGCACCCGCATGCAGCTTCATAAGTATAATGAAATTGCTAGGACTAAGGAAGAATTTCTGACACACGGAGGCATTACACTCTTCTCTGTATTGCTGCACTGGCTTTCAGAATGTCATTTTGAATAAAGCAAAGCAATTTTATCTTACTTCTGAAGCTGCATGTGATTGCTGGTTGTTGTATTGAAATTCAAAGCTCCACTATTTCAGCTTCAGTACAGCATACAAGAAGACTGCCTCAATAGTGACTGCCAAATATATCACCAGGAACGCCGTGGGGCGGCTCATAACTCTCCGACGCTGGAATATCCCCCTGGCCTGTTATCAAGGAATTGCCATTCAAGCTATTGACTACCTTATTTAATGGTCCATTACTGGGATTGGAGCTTAGCTGAACTCTTCACTTTATTTCATTTCATTTGTGAAGCACATAGAAAAGCACATGGACCCCTCCATAAATACCTGTAAAGGCTGCAATCAGAAATCATTTCACCAGCTTTCAATTCAGAGGTTTGATCAGGTAAAAAGCTTTTTTTAGGCTGAAAAGTAAACTCTATATTATGTAATTTTGCATTCAATCAGTTTCGAAAGCTGGCTCCTCTTCATGATACTACATTTAGTACATTGAATGAGGATAGATAGATAGATAGATAGATAGATAGATAGATAGATAGATAGATAGATATGCCTCCCTCCCTCCCAGCACATCCTCTAAACTGCTCTCAGTCCTTGACCCGACATCAGAAGAAGTGTCCAGGCTTCTCCTGTCTGCTCGCCCCACCACTTGCTCTAGTGACCCCATTCCCTCCCACCTTGTCCAGTCCATTTCTCCAGCTGTCCTCTCTCACCTCACTACAATCTGTGACCTCTCTCTCTCTCCACTGGTATCTTCCCATCTTACTTTAAACACGCCATCATAACCCCTTTACTAAAAAAGCCCTCTCTGGACCCGTCCTGTGCTGATAACTACCGACCAGTCTCAAACCTGCCCTTCATCTCCAAACTCCTGGAACGCTTGGTCTACTCTCGCCTAATCCGCTATCTCTCTACTAACTCTCTTCTAGACCCTCTGCAATCCGGTTTCCGCACCCTACACTCCACGGAAACTGCTCTTTCTAAAGTTTCAAATGATCTCCTGACAGCAAAATCTCAGGGTAACTACTCATTGCTGCTTCTTCTGGATCTCTCTGCAGCGTTTGACACTGTTGATCACCAACTTCTCCTCAGCATGCTCAGCACCATTGGCCTCCAGGACACCGCTCTCTCTTGGTTCTCTTCCTACCTCTCTGACCGCTCCTTCAGTGTCTCATTTTCCGGTTCTACCTCCTCTCCTCTCCCTCTTGCTGTTGGGGTTCCTCAGGGATCAGTTCTAGGTCCTCTCCTCTTTTCACTCTACACAGCCCCCATTGGACAAACCATCAGCAGATTTGGCTTCCAGTACCATCTCTATGCTGATGACACTCAATTATACACCTCTTCCCGACACATCACTCCTGCCCTGCTACAAAACACCAGTGACTGTCTGACCGCTGTCTCTGACATCATGTCCTCTCTCTATCTCCAACTAAACCTCACTAAAACTGAACTTCTAGTCATCCCACCATCTACTAACCGACCTCACCCTGCTATTTCTCTCTCAGTGTGTGGTACCACCATAACTCCTAGGCAGCAGGCCCGCTGTCTGGGGGTTATACTAGACTCTGATCTGACCTTCACCCCCTATATCAAATCCCTTGCCCGCTCTTGTCACCTGCACCTCAAGAACATTTCCAGAAACCGTCCATTTCTCACTGTGGAAACAACTCAAACTCTCATTGTTGCTCTTATTCATTGTCGTCTTGACTACTGTAACTCCCTACTTGTTGGTCTTCCTCTCTGTAAACTCTCCCCTCTCCAATCTGTCCTGAATGCAGCAGCCAGGCTTGTCTTTCTTTCCAGCCGCTATACTGATGCCTCTACCCTGTGTCAGTCACTGCACTGGTTGCCCATTCAGTACAGAATACAACATAAACTCATCACTCTCACACATAAGGCTCTCCACAGTACTGCACCCCCATACATCTCCTCCCTTATCTCTGTCTACCACCCTACCCGCTCTCTCCGCTCTGCTACTGATCTAAGACTACACACCTCACTCATCCGAACCTCCCATACCCGTCTCCAAGATTTTGCACGTATTGCACCAGTTCTATGGAACATGTTACCCCATGTGATCAGGCACACTCACAACCCTCACAACTCATCTTCTTAGACAAGCCTATCAAGATCCCTAATTGTCAACCCCCCTAATTCTGTCACAGATTCGTCACTTCCTGCACTTTGGCACCCACAGGCACTTATCTGTATATAGATGTATGGTTGGGATGGCAGGTTAATCCACTTTTTATGTGTACTACCCTATATTTATGTAACATGGCTGGTCCATTGTAAACCAAGCACTTGTCACCCTTTGTTTCACCCATACACCCTAATAGATTGTAAGCTCTTGCGAGCAGGGCCCTCACACCTTGTGTCTCATTTGTCAGTAGCTTTTTTATAATGTAATGTCTGGTTTGTCTGTGCTTATTCCCTCTATATTGTAAACTGCTGCGGAATATGTTGGCGCTATATAAATAAAGATTATTATTATAGATAGATTTAGGTTCAGCTATACCTGACAATGTATCTGACACAAATAGAAATAGAGTTAAATGGATATAAAACAGAGATAGATAGAAATTCAAGATAGATACATACATAGCAGATGGATAAAAAGATGTGTGTATGTAATATATATATATATTTTTATTTATACATATATGATGGATGGAATGATAGAAGATGGATGGATGAAATGATAGATATGAGATAGATTAGTTTCGTATACCTAACATACTGTTACTGACACAGAGATAAATGGATATAAAACAGAGATAGATTGAAAGTAGAGATAGAAATTGTAGATAGACGGATAAGTAGATACATACATAGCAGATAGATGGATAAAAAGATATATATATATATATATATATGATGGATGGAATGATTGATAAATAGATTATGGTTCATCCATCTATCCTTTCAATCTATCTCTGTTTTATATCCATTTATCTCTATTTGTGTCAGAAACAGTGCGCCAGGTACAGTCAAACCCTATCCATATATCTATATCATTTCATCCATCTTCTACCAATCCCTCCGTCCATCATATATGTATAAATAAGTAAATATATATATATATATATATATATATATATATATATATATATATATATATATATATATATATATATATATATATATATATATATATAAGTATTTCTGTATTCAATCAGCTTCAAAAGCTGGCTCCTCTTCATGATACTATATTTAGTACATTGGCTGAGGATAGATAGTCAGAGAGATAGATAGATAGATAGATAGATAGACAGACAGATAGATAGATAGATAGATAATAGATGATAATAGATAGATAATGTTTAGGTTCAACTGTATCTGACACAATTTGTCTTTATGCAGACTGTGTATTGCCTTGTACCTTATTGCAATTCTAAAATGTGAACTGATCACTTTGTATTTCTGTTGCAACATAGGGGGGGGGGGGACATATATGAAAACTGTCTAGGTGTATGACTTTCCATAACAACCAATCAGAGCTCCCCTATAATTTTCTCAGAGCACTATATGAAAGGGGAGCGCTGATTGGTTGCTATGGGTAACAAAGAACGCGTTACACCTAGACAGTTTTCATATTGTGATCTGTAAATTTAGTTTTCTTAATAAAATAATGTTTAAAGGAAATAGATAGATAGATAGATAGATAGATAGATAGATAGATAGATAGATAGATATGAGATATATGATTGGATAGATAGATAGATAGATAGATAAGATAGATAGATAGATATGAGATATAATAGATTGATAGATGATAGATAGATAGATAGATAGATAAGATAGATAGATAGATATGAGATATATGATTGGATAGATAGATAGATAGATAGATAGATAGATAGATATGAGATATATGATTAGATAGATAGATAGATAGATAGATAGAACATAGTATCAGCTCTGCTACATCTGAATCCTGTGCTGCTGCTAGGATTAAAGCGAATCCATGGCAGCACCAACTCTTACCTATTGTAGTGATCACTGTAATAGCAAAATAGAAGGAACCAGCAAATTTCCACTGCTTGCCGGCTCGGTGGGGCTCAGACTGCAGAACCACCCGCTCGATCTCCCGGTAGTCCTCTTCTGTAAAGTGATACTTCTTCTTCAGATCAGTCCTCTTTTCCTCTAAGATCCTCTTTCTGGAACTTTCAGATTCTGATTCCAGGGCATCAAACACCGCAGCTCCCACCAACAGATAGGAGAACATGCAGAGGATCAGAGACAGAGTCCGTATATTCTGCTTCTTCATTTTGTGTAGGAAGAGTGAAAATCCGGACTTAAACATCAAAGTAGATATTATTTCACAGGAATGACCTGCGACTGCTCACATCTCACTGCCACGGAGCGCGGTCACCAGACGCTTCCACGAGTAGTCACAGGCTGCACCTACAAGAGACAGGGGCTGTGAATGGCTGCTGGGAGAAACCGGGAGGACATGTCACACGGATTGTTTCTTGGTGCTGAACTTCTCTGATAATGTAGCAGAGATGAATGGAGCATGCAGTTTACAGGAAGTCCTATGTAAAATTACCGGTAACGCAAATAGTTTGGATGTAAAACAAACTTTGATCTGCTACATGTGCAGGCAATGCGCTAAAATCTCCAGACCGGTATATCCATATGTGAGCCATCTAGTTTTAAGTGTATACCTCTAAAGCTACATGTACTCTATGGGGGACACACATAGATGTATACAACAGTAACGATATAAACAGGACATAAACAATACTAATGTTATAAACAAAACAGATACATAAGACATTTACAATGATAACAGCATACAGACATACCATGATAACAGTATACATCAGACATATACAGTGATAACAGCTAACATCATACATATACAGTGATAACAGTATACAGACATACAGTAATAACGGTATTCAGACATATACAGTGATAACAGCATACATCATACATATACAGTGATAACGGTATACGTCAGACATATATAGTGATAACGGTATACATCAGACATATACAGTGATAACAGCATACATCATACATATACAGTGATAACGGTATACGTCAGACATATATAGTGATAACGGTATACATCAGACATATACAGTGATAACAGTATACATTAGACATATACAGTAATAACCTGATACAGACATATACAGTAATACAAGTATACATAGGACATATACAATTATAACAGTATAAACAAGGCATATACAATAATAAGGATAAAATAACTCCCCCAACCTCAAATAGCTTAAAATGATAAGTACTGAGCCCCATTATAACAGCAGTTCTATAACTGTACTGGTGTCAGATAAGTCAGGGCATGCTTGGATTTGTAGTACCACAAAGAGGGCAGCCCTGAAATCTTGGGGGAACGTACATAGACCGATACAATAATAATGATATAAGCACCCGCACCCCCCACTCCCTGGTGTCATATAGCCTATATTACAGTGTTAGGAGGTATTGAACCCTGTTATAAGAACAATTCTAATTCTGTAACTGCACTAGTATACTGTCAGGACAGAGAGGGCATGCTGGGATTTGTAGTACCACAGAGAGGGCAACCCTGAAATCTTAGTGCACGCTTCACTTTGGAGGTTACTGGGGAATAGACCTATACAATAATATGGACATAAACACCTCTCACCTATATTACAACATTAGTAAGGACATTACAAGAGCAGTTCTGCACTGGTGTCAGAGAGGACATGCTGGGATTTATAGTACCACAGACAGAGCAGCCATGAAGCCCTCTTGCACTCTGTTGGGAATAATATTGGGGAAGTGTGTATAGGGCTATTATCTTCTGTAGTCTTCGCGGTGGGCACAAGCTGAGCCCGTACTATACCCACAAGTGCTGGCAGACAGGTGGTGGGCACAGTGCTATGACCTTCACCAGCAAGGGGAGCACTTTAGGGTTAGATGCCCCCTCTGCACAACAAGTGCATCACCTGCCACTGCCTATGCTAGAGGGCAGAGGGTGTTGGTCCCAGCTGGCACAGGGTGGCATTCCTGCAGGGGGTGGATAGTGCCTGGGGGGAGCGGCCCTGGTTGCAGAGGGTGGCATTCCTGCAGGGGGTGGATAGTGCATGGGGTGTGGGTTCCTGCAGGTATAGTGCATGGGGTGTGGGTCCCTGGTGGCACAGGGTGGCATTCCTGCAGGGGGTGGATAGTGCATGGGGTGTGGGTCCCAGCTGGCACAGGGTGGCATTCCTGCAGGGGGTGGATAGTGCCTGGGGTGTGGGTTCCTGCAGGGAGAGTGCAGGGGGTGTGGGTCCCTGGTGGCACAGGGTGGCATTCCTGCAGGGGGGTGGATAGTGCATGGGGTGTGGGTTCCTGCAGGGATAGTGTATGGGGTGTGGGTCCCTGGTGGCACAGGGTGGCATTCCTGCAGGGATAGTGCATGGGGTGTGGGTCCCAGCTGGCACAGGGTGGCATTCCTGCAGGGGGTGGATAGTGCATGGGGTGTGGGTCCCAGCTGGCACAGGGTGGCATTCCTGCAGGGAGTGGCTAGTGCATGCTGTGTGGGTTTCTGCAGGGGGTGGATAGTGCATGGGGTGTGGGTTCCTGCAGGGATAGTGCATGGGGTGTGGGTCCCTGGTGGCACAGGGTGGCATTCCTGCAGGGGGTGGATAGTGCATGGGGTGTGGGTTCCTGACGGTATAGTGCATGGGGTGTGGGTCCCTGGTGGCACAGGGTGGCATTCCTGCAGGGATAGTGCATGGGGTGTAGGTCCCAGCTGGCACAGGGTGGCATTCCTGCAGGGGGTGGATAGTGCATGGGGTGTGGGTTCCTGCAGGGATAGTGCATGGGGTGTGGGTCCCTGGTGGCACAGGGTGGCATTCCTGCAGGGGGTGGATAGTGCATGGGGTGTGGGTTCCTGCAGGGGGTGGATAGTGCATGGGGTGTGGGTTCCTGCAGGTATAGTGCTTGGGGTGTGGGTCCCTGGTGGCACAGGGTGGCATTCCTGCAGGGGGTGGATAGTGTATGGGGTGCGCTCACCTCTGCCCGGCTGTGGCTGCCCGTGTAGCCTGGACCCATCCTCCGGACCCTACAAGTGATGCGCACACGAAGCCTCCATAGTCCTGGCCGAGAGTGGCTCATACCATTGCGGCGTCCACCCCTGTGCACCCGACTTCTTCACGCCCGCAGCCTCTCCCCGGACGGCCGAGAGGGGGCGCCGCTAGCGGTGGCAGTGCAGAGCGCTCTCCATCACTCCCCGGCGCCTTTTGAACTGGCCCGCGACAGGCTGCTGTCTCAGCACTTGGGAGCACAGGGCGCATGCGCGGCTCTTTAACCCTTGCGGGGAGGAGGTGGGGTGCAGCGTCCCCTTGGAGATGTGCCATAGCAACAGCGAGAGAGGAATTTAAGATTTACTCCCACTTAGCAACATATATACCTAGTGATCAGCAGCAGCAGTAGCACAGGGGTGAAACCACAGGCTGCCTAATAAATGGAGGCCTGGGGTCAATATACCCTTTCCTTTCTATAGGGCGTAGTGACCAACTTTTAGAACTGCTCTGTATGTAAGAATCAGAACTTAACTCCCAAAATACTGCGCACCCCAGCACCGCTGCTTGGCTGTATCACAGGACGGGACAGAAAATTTCTACCCCCCATTTCCATGTTGCGCCCCGCCGCCGTATATCACACATCAGTTACCAGTTCCTGACCCCTTAGGGTATGTTCACATGACGCATTTCAGGGCATGGTTGCGTTACATCCCGCAAATACAGTAATTCCTAGCTCTCATTGACAGCTATGGTTACCTGACATTTTCTCCTACGCGTTTTGCGCGCTGGGAGGAAGAAGTGACATGGAGCAGAAAGTGAAAGTGGATGAGAGCCGGCACAGAGCGTTTTACATGTACTCGCTGGCCAGCACGTACTTCTACAACACCCAGCGTATAGCAGCGTGCACAGTACGCACCGCTATACGCCAGGAATGTTCACACGGCTTATCTGCGCACGCATTTCGCCGCGTATTGCGCTTTATATGCTGCGAAATGCGTGCCACAATTACAGTAATCCATAGCTCTCATAGCTGCCGACCCCTCGTGCTTTGGAAATACATGCTGATCAGCGCGTGCTTCCAAAACACCCGCCGTATTGCGGCACGTACTATACGCGCCGTAATACACCGTGTGAACATACCCTTACAGTTACCCTCTGTACCACCATCCTGCTCAGGCACATTAGGTTTGAGCTCTATAACACTTTCATGCACTCGGTTATTCTATTCATTTTATCCTCTTTTTTTGTGAAACTCTAGGCTTTTTTTTAGACTTTTTTATGTCAGGCAGAATGGTTAAAAAAAGTCTAAAATAAGTTGTGACTTTTTCCATCAGGGACATTCACACTTAGGTGATAGAAAGTTTTCAGCTCATCAGGGCCGGGGCTAAAAGTCATGTTTTGGGCTATTTCTTTTTAAATTCATTTATATTTTTGGGTATTTTTATTTATTTTACATACTGTGTCCTATAAAGTCAGAAAAAGACCTTCACTTTTCTTTTTTTTTTGCTTATTTCTCCTGTAACTGGGGCTGGTATTTTAAACCAAGCTGTATACACAACAATTCGAGAAGGCAGAGAAGATAATAAACCGTCCCTGCCTTCTGGCTGAAGAGTCCGTCTGTCAACAACAGTTGTCTCTCCCCTCCCACTGCGGTACTATTAGGGGGACATGTATGAACCTGGCGCCAGCTTGCCAGTTCTTCCTCTGTTTTTAATAGTGTACGATCGACAGTCTGTATGAAACACTTTATAAATGTGTCCCGTTCTACATCAAAAGTAGTCTCAGCCATGGCACTTTGAAACTGGTATGGATTTGTAGGACAGTTTCGCGCCAAACTTTAGCGCCTTGTACGATTCAGGTGCAACACGCCCCACATATATCTATAGAAAGGGCTACGACAGTTTGTTGGGCTTGAAGCATACCAAAAAATACCACACCCTCATTCATCCATGTCGCCCTTAGACTATGTTCACATGGCGTAATTGCGGCGGGTACAGTACGCCCTGCAATTACGCCGGGTGATTTGGGAGTCGCGCTGATCAGCACGTACTCCCACGGCGCGGGTGGGCCAGCGCCCCGCCGGCCCCATTAATATGCATTACTTGCAGCGCGTATTCGTTGCAAGTTATCTCCCCGCGCATACAATATGATCGTATTGTACGAGCGGGGAGAGGAGGCGTAATCCATAGTTCTCTATGAAAATTTACCCATGTGAACATACCCTTAGTGTGCAGCTGTTTCGATACAGTTGTGTAGAGTTAGGGTGTTCGCACGCCATATTTGCAGGGTGTACTTCAGAGCTAGCATGCCCTGCAAAATAGTAAAAACATCGTACAACACAAGTCCAACACTCACTGACTGCTGTGTAAAATCTTCGTCATCGTTCAGACGACGATGACTTTCTGATTATATTTCGTATTTCTCTGTTTCTCAAGATATAGAAAGGTATATGAGGCCTCCGGCCATTGTGTGCTGTAAGTATGTGCTTGCAAGCATGTCTTTTGAACAGCGTCAATTAACCCCTTAAGGACCCTGGACGTATAAGTACCTCCCAGGGTCCATAAGGGGCTTTGCAGGGGGATCGCTCCGCGACCCCCCCGCACAGCCGGCAGGTGTTAGCGGCTAATCGGCGCTAACACCCGACCGTTACAGCGCGAGCGGGCAGCGTCGCCCGCCCGCGCTGTTTAACCCGTCAGACACCGTGGCAAAGATGGCCGCGGCGTCTGAATGAATGATGATCGGTGCCGCGCACCGATCGTCAGGGTCATCGGCACCGTCGCAGCATAGCTGCAGCGATCCGACCCCCGGACATGGCAGTGGGGAGCCTTGAGGTGGCCTCAAATAAACAACAAATAAAAACAATAAAATAATAAAAAAGTTACACATGTTTGGTAACGCCGCGTCCGAAAAAGTCCGATATAGAAAAATATAACATCATTTATCCTGTGCGTTGAACACCGTAGAAGAAAAAAAATTCCAAACGCCAAAATTGCGTTTTTTGGTCATTTTATGTCACTTAAAAAATGGAACAAAAGTGATAAAAAAAAGTTGCATGCTTTCCAAACGGCTAGCGATAATAAGTACACTTCAGCCCGCAAAAAATGCCCCCTCACTGATGTCCATAGGTGTTAGTACAAACAAGTTATTGGTCACAGGGCGCAAATTTAGAAAAATAGAAAAAGTTTGGAATTTTTTTACGGTACCAAAACGTAACGGAAACCCTACATGTTTAGTATTCCAGATGCATATCAACCTGTAGAATACAGATAACACATTGTACTGGCCGAAGATTGAACACTATAAAAGCAAAACCCCCGCAAACATGGCAAAAATAAGTTTTTTTTTCACAATTTGTCCCACTTGGAATTTTTTTGCGGTTTGCCAGTATATTCTATAGTATAGTGAATAACACCATTAGAAAGTTCATCAAAATAAAAGCCCTCATTTGTCTATGTAGGTGGAAAAATAAAAAAGTTATGGCTCTGGGAAGGCAAGGAGGGCAAAACGAACGTGCCAACAACAAAAAAGCGCCGGATCCTTAAGGGGTTAAAGTGTTTTGCGGCGCGTACCTATGCGAACCACACTACACAATGTGAACATACCTTTAGGTGCCAACTGCCCTGGGCGCTCGCAGAAAGGGTCCTGGTCTACACCAGCACGACAATGGTCAAAGCCCCAGGACTTCGTTTTATGTTTATTAGACATCTTTGTCCAGATTTTAAATGCCTAAAACAGATCACTTAAAGGGGTTTTCCTATAACAACGTATCATCTATTCACATAGCAGGTGATAGGTGTCAGAGTGATGGGGTTAGAACACTGGGACCCCAACTGATCAAGAAAACCAAGGTCCTGAATGAATCTAGTTGAATGGAGAGGAGATCAAGCATATTTATTACTGCTTTATCCAAATCCTGTGGGACTGCTGATGATAGCCAAGCACCATACTTACTCAGCTTTGACTGTCTCTATTATTTGAATGGGAAAGCAGTGCACATACCCAACCATTCAAGGCATAGGACGTAGGACCCCCATTCTCATGATCCCAGTGGTTGTAGGCCACCAATTAGATAAGTTTTCATCACATTCTTCCTCTTATCCCTTTCAACTCCATCTCTTTCAGCGTCACCTCTCGACCAGTATTGCTAAAGTCAGTAACTACTCTTTATTTACTATCTTGACTTTGAATTCCACTCAGATTAAAGAAACTGGGACCTCACATCCTATCTTTCCTCATCTGTAGGAACCTACTAAATATAGTCACCAGTGCTTGAGAAAAAGTTCTTGTGCCCTTTCAGCTTCCAGATTCTACAAATACATGAGATTCTTCAACAACTCTGTAAAATATTCAGAGAATTCAATGCTGCCAAAAAGATGTACTGTATTCCTGAGATGACCTTGGTACTGGAGAACTTTAAGTTCCCTCAAGATAGAGCTACATGTTTTCCTGAACTGTACTTTTAATTATCTGATATGGGAAGGATGATACTTCCTTGCAAAAAAAAACCTTCAAAGATTTCTTTTTTTACTAATTTAAACCAGATACTGATACATATTATGATTTTCTTCTTAGCAATTTTTTTTTATTGTATTTTTTTTATTCTGTTGTCTGTATTTCAGCATGGGGGTATCCATTTTGACTGAGCTTCTTTTAACAGCATTTAGAGAGACGCTTTACAGCAGTTACATGGACATAGGAACCTGTGAATAGGAGCAGACCCATTGACTTTTATAGAAGAGTTTTCTTGGCATGCTCTGTGACCTGGGAAGAGGTCAATGTGTAGGGAGGGGAAGAGGGCAAACTGTAACATCTATTGTGCATGGTGGATTCTGTGTTATCTATACACATTGGTGTCACCTTTCAGTGTAATCCTGACTGTGCTGATAATGAGGAGACTTCTGAAAAATTTTCTCTACAGAACAGAAAGTGTCAGACTATTGTTAGGCTTAGTGGCCAAAACAAAAACTACAGGATTTAGGGATTTTTTTTTATTTAAAAAAATGTTGATAGTGATATGAAAAATTAAAAAAAATAGCCAAACTTTTTTTCAAAATTGTTTAACAATAGGTAATTTTTCTGATAAAACATTATCTTTAAGGAATATTTTTAGCTGTTCTTCCCCTAAATCTATATTTGATCTGGGTCCCAGCTCTGGGACTTCCATTGGTCTCGAGAATTGGGGTCTCCTTAACCCCCGTCCTCCTTTTTACCACCATTGCAACAAACAAAAAGGTAGCCATACATGCATGCCTTACTCTGTTCATTTCAATAGCAGTTTCCAAGTAAAGCCAAGTGCACTTGCTAAAATAGGAATATCCATTTAACTGCAAGTGTGAGAACTGTATGAAGTAAGCTGCAATTTGGGCATTCTCTCTCTCTCTGTCTTACATCTTGGGATGTATTTTTCCAAAGGTAAATGAAAAGGTTAACAAGCTTAATGTAATTGTGCCACAATAAACAGTGTCCACTTATACACGGCGTAAGCCATAATATTACACCCAAAACTAACTACGGGGCGATTTAAGCCAAGAATTAAAAATCTGAATATTCTTTATTAAGTACATGATTCAAATACAATGACTTTTTTTGAATCTGTCTTTGTGAACAATGTAGTGGGGAAAGTGGATATCCACATTGTATATTATTCTACATACATCTTAAATTATTAGACCAAAGTTAATCCGCTAAAAAAAAGTTCAATAAGAGCTACAGGTACATAGAGTAAGAAGACAAAATACAATTCAAACACCCTTACCCATATCAATACTTGGGCCACCATCAGTGTCGTCCCTACGTGCCTTTCGTATTAGCTTCCTCAGGGAGTTAGGCAATCAACAGTCCCCTCATTATCAGTGTCAGCCAAATGGAACTCCCATTTTTAGTACTCTAAAATAATAATAAAACCCACATATGTGCTACCTTGCTTTAGTGAGTCCCCCTGCAGGAAGGAATAATCTGCCATGTACTTTTCCTCCTGATCCTTCATAACAGTTTTTTTTAAACCTTTCCATTGAGCTTTATAAGAGATTTGAATGCTCTTCCTGTAAACTCGGAGATTTCCTCATTTTTAGGAGGACGATCTGGGGATAGGAAGGGGGTTGTTAGGCCAAGCATTTTTGGACATTTGGTTTGCCATGAGCAGATACAGTTTTTTGAAAACAGAGAAGTCTGAAAAACAACTGTAGCTCTGTGGAAAACCCGTGCAGCAGTCCCCACTGCACAGGTTTTCCATCGGGCGGTTTTGCCGTCCGTGGTCCGGCGGCAAAACATTGTAGAAGCACAATCTTCCGTCTGGTTTTCGGACGGAATCTGTGCTTCTGAATGTGAAGGGGGGAGGGCTGTTCTCCGCTCATCGCGAGGAAAAGCTGTCCCCCCCGCGGCCGTGGGGACGGGTGTAAACCGGCCGGTATTTGTCCTATGTCCTGGGGATGCGCCCTAAATTTACTTCTGTCTCAGATACTGTTTTAATAAGAAGTTCTAATGTTCAGAGTCTTAGGTCCCTTAAAACTGTTCTTTAAGGATATGTAGTATAATGTTGTACCGTGTTATCCATAGAAAGTAGTAGAATAGTGAAGAAATCAGGCGATACCTTTTAGAGGCTAACTGAGTATATTTGATAGTGAGCTTTCGAGAGGACTAGCTCTCTTCTTCAGACTGATGTTGTACAACAAACTGAAAATACACAGACTTTTTATACACACAAGCATGGGTTCAAAGGATCTTAGAATTCTTAAAAATAACAAAATGCAAAATATAGGTACAGCAGTTATTTACAACCTGTCAAGAATTAAACAGTCTGGAAACTTGTGAGGCGTGACGGGATTGATCAGTAATTATTTCTCTTATCTTTATATGCAATCAGGGGAGATTTGTTGCACTCACAGTTCACACATAGCTTGACATGAAGCTGGCATGAATATTTAACCCATTTTGCAGAGTTTTAAATTTTTGCATTAATTTATATTCCCATTCCTTCCTCTCCTTTTGAGTCTTAAAATCTCCATTAAGACCGTTCCCTGCATAATCTTCCATGGAATGATTTTCTCCAGAGAAATGTGCGGCCACTGGCAGATCAGTTCTGTTGTTGTTAATGGTGAATCTGTGTGAATTCATACGCTGGCTGAGTCTCTGCCCTGTTTCCCCCACATAGAGGCCTGTGGTAGGACATTGCATACACATAATCAGATACACCACATTGCTAGACCTGCAGGAAAATGTCCCCCTAATTCTGTGCACTGCTGGGACTGTGGGACAGGTACACTGTCAGCAGTGTGGATGTGCCCGCAGGTCTTGCACTGTTGCTGCAGGCAGGGTGAGGCGTCCCTTTTCAGTTGGGGCCTCAGAGCGCTCCGGACAATAATGCGCCGCAGGTTTCGTGGTTGCCGAAAGGAAAGGAGAGGGGGGCTGGGAATATGTCTTTGAGTCTGTTGTCCTTATGTAGCACAGGTTGAAGTTCCTTGGCAATCTTTCGTAGGATCTCCAGCTGTGGGTTGTAGGTGACAACTAGGGGCACTCGTTCTTCCTTCTGGGTCTCTTTGTATGTAAGTAGACTGTCTCTGTGTGATGGCGGCCGCTTTGCTGATTTGGTTGTCAATTTAATTTTGGTCTGTATCCAAGTTTGAGAAATTTTGTCCTCAGATCCAGAAGGTGCTTGTCCAGGTTGCTTTGTCGGAGCAAATACGATTTGATACCGTTTGATTGTAGATAGCCTGGCTGTTATATAATGGATTGCTTTGTGTGCTTGGGGTGGAAGCTGTCATTCTGAGGTAGGCCGTTCTGTCTGTCGGTTTGTGGTATAACTGATGTGAGTAGCCGGTGGGTTCTTTGATGTGTATTGTAGTATCCAGAAAGTGGATTTTGCTCTCTGAATAGGTAAGTTTAAGGTTAATGGTGGGGTGAAAGTTATTGAAGTCATTATGGAATTGAATTAGGGCCTCCTCGCCGCAGTCCAGATGACAATGATATCATCAATATAAGGAGGTACATCATGGGTTTGGTGTTGCATGTTGAAAAAATATGTTTTCCCAGTGCCGCCATAAAGTTTGTTTTGGGGGGCCCAAATTGGCCCCATGGAGTTCCTTTGTGTAGTACAGGTTTCTCCAAAAGTAAAATTAGTTGTGGTGAGTTGAAGGGGATGACTGTGTGATGGTTTCGTTGGGAGGTATTGTTTCTTGGGTTGCCCCTGACAGCTGCAATCACCCTTGGGGGGAATGTTTGTATACAAGGTTTTTACCCCTGGGGCCAAAAGGGTCCCCTCAGGAGGGACGGGGCATTGGTTTTTTAGAAGGTTGTGTGTCTGGATGTAGTTGGGATCTTTGCCCAGGGTTTTAGGGATTTTCCACCCAACCTGAGATATTTTGTCAGTGCCCCCAAACCCGAATTTAGGCCCCCCGGGTTCCCATCTTTTTGGATTTTGGGGAGCTTATAGAAGAGCGGCTTGGGATCCTCTGGGTAAGCTTCCCCCGTCCGGATGAATTGGAACTTTTTTTTCATATTTTTAGTTTTTTAATATAGGCCTCTGTGGGATTTTCCAAGTTTGCAGTGTGGAGGGATTTGACAGTTGTTGTTGTTCCGGTTGTCAGGGTGTTCTTCAGCTATTGCCCCCCCTTTGTACAGGTTTATAATTTTATCTGATTTTCTTAGTAAAGCATCCTTTTTTCTGGGGGTTAGGTGTGTATTGTTTCTTTTTTTTTCCCCGGATTTCAGATTTTACTTGTTCTGAAACGTCAATGTATTTACCCAGTGCTGCTTATTTCAGGCCGGGGGGTCAGGTAATTTTTTGGTTGGTTTCGTTATTTGCTGTTTGTCTCAGGCCCCTGCTGTATGGAAGGTTTTTCCCATAGAAGTATTCCTAAATCTTTTTTTAAAGAACCCCCCATATCATTGCGGTTTGCTGGTGTGGTGTGGGGGCGAAGGGGAGCCTTTGGAGGAATGCCATTTATGTTTTTTTGGCTTGGGGAAAGGTTCACCCCACGGGTTGCTGGCTGGGCTGGTATTTAGTTGTGTGATGAAGCCTTTCTGCCTCAGTTTGGAGTTTTTCTTTTTGTTTTTTGTGAGCTGCCTGCAGTTTCCGGTTTGTATTTTTGGGGGAGTTTGGTTTATTCTCTGTGTCTTTCCCCAGTGATGTTTTTGGGCCCTTTGTTTTCTCTCGGTTTTTTTTTTGTTGTTATAGGAAATTTTTATATATTGTTCCGGCCTCTGAGTCAAATAAATATTTGTTTGCATATCGCTGTTGTGGTGTGCCGGGGGGGGGTTTGCAGGGGAACCTTTTGGGATTTTTTTCCCTTTTTGCTTTTTTTTAAGAAAAGATCGCTGTTAAGTTGTGCAAGTTTCTTACCCTTTTTTTTCAGTTCATTCTTGAGCGGTACATTGTGGTATCCCAGTTGCTAGTAGTATAATTTTGTACCGTGTTAGCATAGAAAAGTAGTAGAATGTGAGAAAATCGGCGACCTTTTAGAGGCTAACTGGTATATTTGATGTGAGTTTTCGGGGATAGTTTCCCCCTTTTTCAGACTGAGTTATACAACAAACTGAAAAAACCAAGATTTTTTCACACAAGACTGGGTCTTCAAGGATTTAGAATTTTTAAAAATAACAAAATGAAAATTTAAAAGGTACAGCGTTTTTTAAACCCGTCAAGAAAATTTAAAAAGTCTGGAAACTTGTGAGGCGTGGGGGGTGTCAGTAATTTTTCCTTTTTTTTATATGCAATAGGGGGGATTTTTTTTCACTCCAGTTCACACTTGCTTTCATAAGTGGCTGATTTTTTACCCATTTTGCGAGTTTTTAAATTTTTGCATTAAATTTTTTTCCCATTCCTTCCCCTCCCTTTGAGTCTTAAAATCTCCATTAAGACCGTTTCCCGCAATCTTCCCTGAAGATTTTCTCCAGAGAAATTGGGCCTGGCAGTCAGTTTGTTGTTGTTAATGGTGAAACTTGGAATTCAAACGCTGGGAGTTCTGCCTGTTTCCCCACATAGAGGCCCCGTGTGGAATTGCATAAAAATATCAGTACACCACATTTTAGACCTGCAGGAAAATGTCCCCCTAATTCTTTTATTCTGGGGTGTGGGACAGGTACATGCAGCAGTGTGGATGTGCCCGCAGGTCTTGCCCTGTTTTGCAGGCAGGGTGAGGGCCATTTTCGTTGGGGGCCCTTTAGGCGCTCCCGGGCAAAAATGCGCCCAGGTTTGGTGGTTGCGAAAAAGGAAAGGAGAAGGGGGGGGCTGGGGAAAATTTTTTCTTTGGTTGTTGTCTTATGTAGACGGTTGAAGTTCTTGGCATCTTTCGTTTTGGTCTCCCCTGTGGGTTGTAGGTGGGAAATAGGGGACGTTTTCCTTTGGGTCTCTTTGTATGTAAGTGTGTCTTTTGGGTGGCGGGGGCCGCTTTTTGATTTGGTTGTCAATCAATTTTTTGGGCTGTATCCAATTGAGAAATTTTGTCCTCAGATCCCGAGGTTTTGTCCAGGTCTGTTTGTTTGGGCAAATCGATTGTACCGTATTTCCCGGCTGTATTAATGGATTTTTTTGTGTGCTTGGGGTGGAAGTGTCTTCCGAGGTAGGCCTTTGTCTTTTGGGGTTTTTTGGTTTAATGATGTGAGTCGGTGGTCTTGATGTGTTTGTAGTACAGAAAGTGGATTTTGCTCTTTGAATAGGTAGTTTAAGGTTTTGGTGGGGTGAAAGTTATTGAAGTCATTTTGGAAAATTGAATTAGGGCCTCTCGCCCCCGTCCAGATGCATGATATTCAAAATAACGGGGTATCATGGGTTTTTTTGTTGCTGTTTATAAATATGCTCCTTTTAGTGCCGCCATAAAGAGATTTGCATTTGGGGGCCACTCGGACCCATGGAGTTCCATTTGCTGTAGTACAGGTTTTCTCCAAAAGTAAAATGTTTTGGCTGAGTAGAACTGGATGAGCTGTGTGACTGGTTTGTTTGGGGGGTCTTTTTTCTCTGGTGCACCCGACTCTGCAACTCCTCCCTTTGGGGAAAAGTTTGTTAAAGGGTTTAATCCAGGTGGCCCAAAATGGTACTTTTAGTTGTGTGATGAAGCCTTTCTGCCCCGTCTTGGAGCTTTTTCTTTTTGTTCTTGATGAGCATGTCCTGCAGTTTCCGGTAGTATGTGTGGAGTTTGGCCTTCTTTCCCCTCTGTGTCATTCTCCAGTGATGTCTTTTGGGCCTGTATCTCCTCCTGTGTTCTTCTTTTGTTGTTTAGGAAATTTTTCTATTGTTCCGTAGCCTCTTAATGTCCAAATTTACATAGTTGTTCTGCATATCGGCTGTTGTGGGGTTTTGCGGGTTGGGTTATGCAGGGAGAAGCCTTTTGGGATGAGTCTTTCCTTTTTTGCATTTTGTTAAGAAGAGAGTCGCTGTTAAGTTGTGCAAGTTTTTAAGCGGTTTTTCAGTTCCATTCTTGAGCGGTACATTGTGGTATCTTCCAAGTTGCTTAGTGTATAATGTTGTACCGTGTTGCCATAGAAAGAAGTAGAATAGTGAAGAAATCAGGCGATACCTTTTAGAGGCTAACTGAGTATATTTGATAGTGAGCTTTCGAGAGGACTAGCTCTCTTCTTCAGACTGATGTTATACAACAAA
Source organism: Phyllomedusa bahiana (assembly GCA_025379985.1). NCBI lineage: Eukaryota > Metazoa > Chordata > Amphibia > Anura > Hylidae > Phyllomedusa > Phyllomedusa bahiana. The sequence goes on from JAODAL010007132.1 coordinate 100,452, forward strand.
CTGAAAATACACAGACTTTCTACTGCACTGAAATCCGCATCAAATCTGAGGGAAGGCTGAGGATTAGTCCTATTGATGACAATGGGTCTAAGTTTCATGTAGATCCATGGTGCATTTTTGGAAAATCTGCAGCAGAAATCCAATTAATCCACCTTCGATTTCTGCCACAGATTCTATAATGGAGTTGTCTATTAATAAACAATTACATGACATTGGGACCAGGGTGGGAAAAAAAGGAAAATAACCTTATTCCTAGCTAACTGTCCCCCACGGCTGTCGCTTCAGAACTCCCTGGCGATCTGCTACTGTTGACTTCTGGGTTCTTGTCCCGAGACGCTGGAGAGGCTTGCACTACAATGTAAGTCAATGGGACGCAAGCCTCTCCAGTGTGTCAGGCCGAAGACCCAAAAGTCAAGAGGAATGGATCACTGGGGAGCTCTGGAGCAGCAGCCGCTGGAGACTGTGAGGTAAGTATCAGCTTTTATTACTTTAATTCCTACCCTGGCCCCAATGCAGTGTCATTTTTTTTTAATGACCAGAGTCTTTGAATAAATCAAGTTGAACGTGCCTATTTCAAAGCCATAATGTGTGAACATAAACGTTAGACTGTTAAAAGGGTTGTCTCACTACAAGGATTGCTTTTTATGTAAAGATCTTGCAAAAACAAGTCACTTTGCAATATGTGTCCATTAGCAGTGTCTTACCTGTTCTGAGATGTCCCCTCTTGTATGGGCAGCATCAGCTCCTGTGGTCGCTATAGCTACAGACCTGTTTGATCCCTCCTGATAGGCTGCCAGCACTGGTTGCTATAGCAAACAGCCCTGGCTTTATTTGCAGCTATAGAGTCAGTAAACACCTGAATTCAAAGTGAAACCAAGAAAACAGGACTGAGATGAGATGAATCAATGTAGTGAGACAACCCCTTTAAGTATTACCCTCAGCATTGGTGCTGTCCAAGGTGCTGAAGAAGTTCAGGAATCTAAAGAAGTCATCCAGTTTCTATCATTTTCAACATGTTATCTAAAGATTTAGAAAATCACATTGGTGGCAGTGTTGGAGCTCTAACCTGCCCACTATACCCTCTGCAAAGGTATACAGCAATAGGTTGATAATAAGACATCTTTGGTTATGACTGACCTCTATCTTACATAGCCATTGCTACACTGTAGTCAGGAGGAATTAGGGAAAATTGCTGAAGTCTAGGTTTAATCAGGCTTAATGCACAAATCTGAAATAAATCTCTAGCTAGCTAAAATAAAATATTATGAAATTGTCTAACTGAAAATTAGCAAAATTCAGTGGTTAATTATGCCTCAAGCAGTGGGTCCAAGATCATAGTCAAATTGACATTAACCAGGACAAAAACACAATGGGAATTATGGCTAAAATATTGACTTACAGGGAACCTATCAGTTGGGCTATACTGCCTTATCTGATAGCTGGATGTGATAGAAGGAGAGGAGCTGAGCTCTGTGATATATAGGGTTATATGATAGAGGAGAGAAGCTGAGCTCTGCGATATATAGTGTTATATGATAGAGGAGAGAAGCTGAGCGCTGTGTTATATAGTGTTATATGATCGAGGAGAGAAGCTGAGCGCTGTGTTATAGAGGGTTATATGATAGAGGGAGAGAAGCTGAGCTCTGTGATATATGGGTTTAGGATTTGAGGAGAGAGCTGAGCTCTGTGATATATAGGGTTATAGGATAGAGGAGAGAGCTGAGTTCTGTGATATATAGGGTTATATGATAGAGGAGAGAAGCTGAGCTCTGTGATATATAGGGTTATTGATAGAGGGAGAGGAGCTGGCTCTGTGATATTAGGGTTATATGATTTGAGGAGAGGAGCTGAGCTTGTGATATATAGGGTTATATGATGGTGGAGGGGAACTGACCTCTGTGATATATAGGGTTATATGATGGTGGAGGGGAACTGACCTCTGTGATATATAGGGTTATATGATAGAGAAGAGCTGTGATATGTAGGTTTATATGTTTTAATGCTGAATTTCTGATTTAAAAAGCAGAGAAAATCTTTAAAAATGAAACTGAAAGTACTGCTTGCTTACACACCCACATACAATGATTGACAATTTGTGAGCAGGGTAAGCAATACGGTCATGGTTTCTTAAGGAGTTTGGTTAGGATTTACTAAGAAATCCCACTTCATATCATATAACCCTATATATCACAGAGCTCAGCTCCTCTCCTCTATCATATAACCCTATATATCACAGAGCTCAGCGTCTCTCCCTCTATCATATAACCCTATATATCACAGAGCTCAGCTCCTCTCTCTATATATAACCTATATATCACAGAGCTCAGCTTCTCTCCCTCTATCATTTAACCCTATATATCACAGAGCTCAGCTTCTCTCCTTTATCATTAACCCTATATATCAAGAGCTCAGCTCCTCTCCTCTATCATATAACCCTATATATCACAGAACTCAGCTTCTTCCCTCTATCTTAACCTATATCACAGGTCAGCTTCTTCCTTATCATAAAACCCTTATATATCACAGAGCTAGCTCCTCTCCTCTTTCATATAACCTATATATCTCAGAGATGCATTCTCCCTCTATCATTAGCCTTATATTACTAGAGCTCAGCTTCTTTCCTCTATTCATATAACCCTATATATCACGAGTTCAGCTTCTCCTTATCATATAACCCTATATATCACAGAACTCAGCTTCTCTCCTCTATCATATAACCCTGTATGTCACAGAGCTCAGCTTCTCTCCCTATATTATATCCTGCTCTCAGATAGGGCAGCATAAGGGCATGTCCCCACTGCACGGGTTTTCGGCCGGTTTTTCAGCCGGTTTGCGGTTTTTCAGACCGCCTAAAAAACCGGCCGAAAATGAGCACAATTGTGCTCTATAAAAAACCCCGTGCAGCAGCCCCCACTACCCCAGGTTTTCCACACGGGGGTTTTTTGTCGCCGGCGGACGGCGACAAAACATTGAACATGCACCATCTTCTGTCGGTTTCCGGACGGAACATGTGCATCTCAATGGGAGGGGGGAGGGCTGTTCTCCGCTCATCGCGGGAGAAAAGCCGTCCCCCCGGGGCCGTGGGGGAGGGGGCGCAAAACAGGACAAATACCAGCCAGAAAAAGGGGGCCCGGTATTTGTCCACTGCCGTGTAAACGGCCCCTAAGTCAACAAACAAGTTTCCTTTAATATATTTGTGTTTAGAAAAGATCCACAATATTTGATGTAATAACTGATGTTATCTCTGCTTTCCAGGACTGTGATCCATAGACAAGGACATCCAGAGCATAGAGGCAGATCGTGTGATTGTTCGGCCCCGTTCACACGGCTTATTCCCGACGGATTTGTGCCCCGTATTGAGGCACAAATCGCCGTAAATTACGGGGGCGGGGGGGGGCGGGCCGGGGGCGCGGCGGGGGCGCCGCCCCCGGCCCCATAGACAATGCATTATTTACGGCGCGGACGCGCCGTAAATAAGTGCAGGGTCACTTTCTCCCCGCGGCGGATTGCAGCGGGGAGGAGGACGGGAACCCAAATGTTCTCTATGAGAGCTGTGGTTACCGTAATGATCCGACGGTTTTGGCCCGCCGTATTGAAGCGCAAATCCGGCGCGGAATACGGCGCCAATCCGTCGGCAAATAAGCCGTGTGAACGGGGCCTTAGGGGGCTCTTCTAGAAAAGAGGCCCAGCTCTAGTTGGTTATCTCCTTTGTTACTGGGTGTGAAGAATCTGTTCTTGACAGCCCATTCCAGAGGACTGCATGGTTTATTGGGATTCGGCCTGATGGTAATGAGAGGGACACAAACTATTTGCCCTTGTTTTCTTTTTGGCAATATCATGGGGCCCTATTCTGCTCTTTGCTGCAGGACTCATATCTTTGATAGCAGTGTAGGCAGGGTTCACACAGGGGTTGCTGTCTTGTGCAGGACCTCCATCGTGGGTATACCTTTTTCATGTATTCCGTCGGATCTGGATTTTGGACTCAGCTCTGTTTCCAGGATGAAAACACTTTCTGTGCCGGACGTTGTTTTCCTGTTTATGCCCTTTTAATTTTTTGGGGTGATTTTCCCGTCCTTTTGTTTGGAGCACAGGTTCTCGCTATACAACAATAAAACAAACAGGACAACCAGGGCTGGCCACCATCAATGCATGGGCCCCATAGCACCTGAATGGTCTGTCTCTACATAACAAGTCTGATGTCTAATTGCGGAGCATACTGGCATCTGTTATAAATCCTGAGTAATATGCATGCATTAGCATTTCCATATATGAATCAGATAGCTTACCATTTCCCAGCCTCCTCCATACGCAAGCATTTTCACATGAATATTTAACCTTTTGGAACCTTTTAATATACTCTGAATATAATTTCCTCCAATTTTTTTAAGATCTTTGCTTTCTGCTTTCCTTCAGTGACTGACATCCCCACAGCTGCAGGGCTTGTTTAGAGAGAGACCCGCGAGTCAGTGTTAGGCCGCATTCACAAGTCCAGCTTTTAGATGCAGTTTTAGAAGCCAAAATCAAGAATATATTTAAAGGGAACCTGTCACATAGATTATGCCCCTCTTGCTGAGGACAGCACAAGCCAGTGTTAGACCTGCTGTTTCCAGCGCTGTGTCCCTTACTCTGTATGATGCTGGAGTTTTTAGAGCATTTAATGCTCAAACCTTATTCATGAGCAGGTGTTAGCCCCGCCCACTAATGGCTAGCCCCGCCCACTGACAGTTATTCACACGGAACATACGTTCATACAGTACTGTACCATAATAACAGTACTCTACTGCAAACACTTAGCCTATCAAACACCTATTCTAACATAGTACCCTACATATTATCATATAAACAACAGTATGCACTGGTATCAGATGGTTGGCTTACGTTTGGGAGCCATAATGAGGGTGTTATGGCGTGCTGGAGACTCGTTTTCCTCGTGTAACGGGTACAGTGTACAGTACAGTACTGGGGCTCTATTCTTCCTCCCCTGACGTAGTTGCATGTGTTGACTTACGACGGAAAATCGCGTCGGAATGAGGAAAGTCGTATAAGCGTCGTAAAACCGAAACGAGTAACTCGAGACGTCGTAAACCCCAGGACTACCTGGGAATAGGTATATCCCGTTGAGGTGGGCGGGGCTAGCCTCAGGTGGGCGGGGTTTGAAAAACCTGACTCTTTTCATGACTCTTGTGGTCTGAAAACTGCAGATTTTAGCACTAAATACTCCAAAACTGCAGCATCTTACAGGATAAGGGACACAGCGCTGGAAACAGTAGGTCTGACACTGGCTTGTGCTTCCTCGAAGGGGGGGGCTAATCTTGTGAAGGTTCCCTTTTTTAAAACAAAAAGAAGTCTCAGTCTTTCCTTAGTATGTGTCTTAAAATTATAGTCTCAGCCTCAAAAATGTTTTTTTTAAAAGCTTAAAGGGAAACCTTCACAAAATTTCTTTGCCCCCCTTTTGCTGGGGGGCAGCCAAGCTATGACAGACCGCTGTTCCAGCGCTTTTCCCCTTATTCTGAAAGATGCTGGATTTTGAGAATTTACCCTAAAAATCTTATTCATGAGGGGTGTTAGCCCCGCCACCAAAGGCTAGCCCCCCCCCAACCGGCAATTATCCACATGTTTCTCCTATCAAAGAAATGGGTTTTTATCGTTGGAGGGTGAGGCTGCCTCGGGTGGGCGGGTTTCAAAAAAACTGACTCTCTAAATGACTCTTCGAATGATCTTCCTGCTGAAAAGCAGATTGACTTAAAATTTAACAAAAAACTCCAGCATCTTACAGAATAAGGGACACAGCTTTGGAAACAGCAGGTTGACAAAAGCTTATTCTGCCCCAGCAAGGGGGGCTTAACATGTAAAAGGTTCTCTTTAAAGGGGCTGTCTCACTACATGATTCTATACCCAGTCCCCGTTTTCTCAGCTTCATTTTTTAATTTTTGGCTTTACTGGCTTTCCTGGATACTATTGGCCTGCTGATAGCTGTGAGGCACCAGGTCTGTAGCTATAGCACCCGTGCGGCAGCCCATCAAAGAGATTGAAAATGTCTTAGCATGGACCTGAAACTGATCGCCCCTAAAGAGGGGGTATCTCGGGAAAAGGAGGAATGGGTTAATGGGTAATTAAAATGACTTGTTTTTGCAAGATCTTTAACATAAAAAGCAGCAATCCTTGTAGTGAGACAACCCCTTTAATGTGTGAATGCAGCCTAAGGAGTTTAAAAAAACTTTTGTTTTTTGCATGAAAAGGCATTTTTTCATGAATTTTTTTCGCAAATTTCTTCATTTGGTCCATTATTTGCTGCTTATTTTCATGCATTTTTTCAGTACAATGAACTTCATTGTATTTGACAGGCTGATAATGGTCCTCCAATCCCATTTTTGTGTGTGCAGTGTATAAGGTGTTAAGGTTTTCAAGGCACAGAAAAAATGCAGTGTTTGTTTGATATGCATTATTCCCCCTTTAAGGCACTGGGACCCTAATGTCACATTTTTTGTGCACTTTTTGACACATAGGGCCACATGTATGAAAGCTGTTTAGTTCTAAAACTCACTTTATTGCCCATAGTAACGTATGGGCAAAAAAGTGAGTTTTAGACCTAAACAGTGTCATACTGTGGCCCATAAAGGGGATGTCCCCCGGCACGGGGTTTTCGGGGCGGTTTTTAAGCCGTTTGCGGTTTTTTCAGACCGCCTGAAAAAAACGGCAAAAAGAGCACAAAATTTTGCTCTTGGGAAAAATGTGCACAGTCCCCCCCTGCAGGTTTTCCCCCCGGCGGTTTTTGCCGCCCCATCCGGCCCCAAAACATTGTGGAAAACACCATCTTCCGTCCCGGTTTCTGGAGGATTTGGCTTCTCAAGGGGAGGGGGGGGGGCTGTTTTCCGTGATCGCTGAAAAGCCGTCCCCCGCGGGCCGTGGGGGGGGGGCGCAAAAAGGACAAATACCCCCCGGCAAACCCCCCCGGTTTTTTATCCGTTATGAGAAACCCCCCTTAATGTGAATTTTGTGCATCAAAAAGCTTGCAGAAAAGACCATGTGACCCCAGCCCAACGGTTACACATGACCCTGTATTGGTAGCACATTTTTAGGACAGCTTCTTATGATTGCTCATTGCTTCTATAACTCCAATAGAAGTGAGTGGAGAAGGTGGAACACATAGATGGCCTCCTCGCCATTCACGGAAAACCTGGAAACAGTGGCCAGCAGTCACCTTGACTAGGGTTGGGAGATGATAGGGTGGGTCCACCACATCAGATATTTATGTCAGAAAAATAATAACAATCCTATAAAGGGGTTTTCTCACTACAGTGATTAGCTTTTAACATGTAGGGAAAGGTCATTGAGGACTACTACCAAATACAATGCTGTGTTGATTTGACTTTATTTAGGAGTTAAAGAAGATGTTGTCTCCTATTACAGCACACAAGCCGGTTTCCCGGCCCCTTCCCCCTCTCTCTTTACTTTATTGTGTAAGTGCCATGTCAGTCCCCGGGGGGCCGCCTGGTAGCCCCCTCCTTATCTGTAGCAAAAAAAGCTTTGTTTCCCAAAGGTAATGACAATTTTTAAACCCTTAGAGCTCGTAGCCGTTACATTGTATTTACAAACCCTCGCATTTCTTTCCCACTGTGTAGAATCAGTGGAATGCAGAGTGATATCCCAAATCTTGTATAGACCCCCCCACGCTCCCCAGGATGTGGGGTCTGAAGGGTTGGGGGCTTGTGAAATAGCATTTTGGGGAAAACCCCCTTTAAGTTTTTTCTTACAAATCCGCCCCCCCTGCTGAATGGAGACTGACAATCCTTTTGTCATTTTCCCTCTCGCCTTCTTGGTGGGCGGCTCGGCACCTGGATCCCCCTTCCCTTTCCCCCTTTTTTCCCTTTTTTTTTTTTTTTCCCCTTCCCGGGGTGTTCCAGCTAATTCTGAGTATATTAGATTTCACAAAAAGGGAACTCCCTTTTATTTAACATTATCCCCTGATGTTGACTTTTTTTTTAGAAATTTTTTAGGTTTGAAAGTTAAACTTGCTCTTTTGTTTATAATTTTGTCCCGGGAGGCATGCTTTTTATGAGATTACATATTTTCGATTTAAATGCATTTCATTTTCCCTCCTATCCCCCCTTTCCCAGATCCCCCCTTCCCCCCCACCCCCCGATCTCCCTTTTTTGCTCCCCAGTTGGGGGGATTGTTTGTTTTTCTATTTAAATTTAAAGCACTAATAAAAAAAAACGTTTTTAAAAAAAAAAAAAAAAGTTTTTCTTACAATAAATTTGACTTTTCCCAAGATTACTAAACATCTGTGCTTGGGTGGTCTGCTATTAAAATGGTATATTCTTAAGGGAACCCGCAGGTAGGTTTGCTACTCGTCTGGGCGTGTGACGGGGAGAAAGGCTGAGTCTGTGATAATTTTGATTTTTTTGTGGGGGGGGCTGAGCCGGTTATGGGTTATTGATAGAGGAGGAAGCTGAGCTTGGTATATATAGGATTATATGAAGAGGAGAGAAGTGGCTCTGTGATATATAGGGTTATATGATGAGTAGAGGGTGAGCTTTGTGATATATAGGGTTATATGATAGGGGGGAGAAGATGGCTTATGATATATAGGGGTTTTAGATAGAGGAGAGAAATGACCCCTTTTGATATATGGTTATATGATGGGGGGGAAATGAGCTCTGTGATATATAGGGTTAATGATAGAGTTTTGGCTGAGCTTGTGTATATAGGGGTTTATGATAGGGGAGAGAAGATGAGCTCTGTGATATATGGGTTATATGATAGAGGGAGAAGTGAGCTCTGTGATATATGGGTTAATGATATATGGAAGGAGCTGACCTGTGTATATGGGTTATTGTTTAGGGAGAGGGTGAGCTTGTAAATTATATAGGGTTATATATAGAGGGAGAGAAGCTGAGCCTGTGATATATAAGGTTTTGATAGGGGAGAGAAGCGGGAGTCTGTGAATATAGGGTTTATGTGGGAGAGGAGCTGTGTTGTGATATTGGGTTATATGATAGGGAAGAGCGGGTTTCTGTGTATATAGGGTTATTGATAGAGGGAGAGAAGTGAGCTTTGATATATAGGGTTATTGAAAAGGGGGGAGAGAAGTGAGCTCTGTGTTTAGAGGTTATATTGGGGGGAGATAAGTGAGCTCTGTGATATATGGGTTTTTAAATGATAGAAGAGAGGATGAGCGTGTGATATTAGGGTTATTAATTTAAACGGGATTTTGAGTAAAATCTGGAAGTGAAATGCTGTTTACCCGCCCACATACGTGATTGACAGTGGTAATTATAACAGTGATACGGGAAAAGCTCCGTCCCCTGTTATGAAGGGATACCTTTGTCTTTTAAGGAGTCGTTAGTAAGGATTGTTCTGTTTGTCTAGGCAAGGTTTTACGCCCCGCAGTAATGTGTGTTTCGGGGGGCTGTTTCTAATCGGCATTTTTATCCGCCCAAATTTCGGCGGGTGTTTTGGGGGGGGGCGCGCTGCCGCGTACTCCATGGCGTGGCGGCCCCCGGAGTCCCCGTCCCCATGACTTCATTATGGGCGCGTTTTCGCTGCAAAATAATTGAAAGTCCTTATCTCCCGCGCGTACAATACGATTATTTGAGCCCGGGAGAGGAGGTGTAAATCCATAGTTCTTATGGGCTATGGATTACCGTAATTTGGGGGCCATTTCCCCGGTATTTAAAGGGAGTTGCTGTGAAATAACCGCCGAAATGTGCCACAAAATAAGCTGTGTGAACATACCCTAAGAGTATGTTCCCCGGTTTGGGGCCCTATTAGGTAATTCTGCTCAATGCCCCCCAAAAAATTTATGATATATGGTTTAAAATCAAAGTGCTGGTGCTTGTTTAACCGCCGTTTTTTTTATTGGAAGTGAATGGGGGGTTGGGGAGAGCACTTTAGAAAGACTGCTTCTAAAACCCCCTATAGCGGCAAAACCCGATCACCCCTTGCGAGGGTAAACGGGTGGAATACACCCCAAATTTATATACCAGGGTAGTATAAAATATATATATATATATATATATATATAACCACTTGTAGGATGGTCTCACACTCTACACACAGGCATAGAAAGAAGAGCAGAGGACAATTTTTGTGCCTTCTGTGACTGAATGACAAAAGACAATTCTCCATATCATCCACAGTGGCTGCCGATAATTGCAATTCAATATGATATGCTCCACACACAGGTGTCATACAAAAAACCCTATAACTAGTCATGTGTTATATTAGTGCAGGGGGGGCGTGTCCGAAAGCGCCCCCTCGGAGCCCCCTGGCACGGTTAAGTTGCTCCTCGCCCCTGCCATTTTTTTGTAAGTGATATGTTCTTTTAGAAAATAAGAAAATTAACAATAAACCCTTTTCTCTGTAATGAATTAAAAAAAACCAATATCAATGCTCCCCCAGTAAGCAATAAACAATTCCCCGGTAAAATAAATTTAAACAAGTCAATGTACTGCACTGATACAAAAAGTCGCCGGGGAGCTTTTTAAATTCACATATACGAGACCGGTGTAACCATTTAATTGCTTGGTGAATCTGAACAAAGCGAGACCTGCTGTGAGCTCGTGTGTTCTCCCTGGGTTTCCATCGGGTAGTGTGACCTCCTCCCATCACACCTACACATACTGGTGGGCTGATTGTCTTCTTATAAAATCTGTAGAGAGATGGGGAAACTAGATTGACTGGAAACTGATGTGATTTCCTACATTTTGTGTACAGCATAATATGCCAGCGATAGAATAATGTAATTATGGGTCATTACTTGTTCTACCTGCATCCTAGCATTTACGTTTGGGGTTTGCATCCTAATTATGGCTTTGCAGATGTTAGGTGGCTTGAATATTAAAGGAGTTGTCTCATTACGAGCTTTCAGCCTGTCAGTGTCCCTGGTAGTTGAACTGAGGGGCGTGCTTCTTGGTCTGTCTCTTCTGCTCCCTCCCCCCCCTCCCCTCCGCACCCAGGCCGCTACGTAACTTCTATCGGGGGGGGGGGAGGGGGTTTGCTCTCAGAGTTCACCCTGTGTGTGCCTGCCTAGGTCTGTTGCAGGAGAGGGCTGATCTAGGAGTGTAGAGAGGAATATGAAGCTGTGTGCTAATAGAGCAGAGGGGATGCATGTGTTCCTACTATCCCCTGCTTACTTACAAGTCTCCAATCTCCAGCAACAACAAGGGGCAGTGTTACTATACTCAGGATGTGTCACTAATAAGGAGAACATAAAGTATTCACATGCCCCCTGATCTGTATAATTTAGTTAGTACAGTTCCAAAGACATATCATGATTATAGTAACAGACAGGGTCATCCCTGTCACATCTATCTGTGTAGAGAGCAGGGGGAAAAGCAGGCACACACGGGGTTTAAATCCAAGCAGCAGGACACGGGACGCCAGAGTCCTCCTCCCCTCCCCCCTCCACTACAGAAGCATTCTGTGCGGGAGGGGCTCTCTGCCCGACCTGTCTTCAAAGGTGATGAGTCATTCAGACCTGACAGCCAGTAAGTAAGGATCAACAGGTCGGCTGCTATAGAGATTTGGAAGCTGATGTAGTAATACTAACAGGGCTAGCTCAAAATCAGTAGGACATTTGTAATGAACATATATTGCAAAGCTGCTTGTTTTTTAAAGATCTTTAAATTAAAACCCAATCATTGTAGCGAGACAACCCCTTTAACTCTCTTCTCTCCCATCACAAAACACTAGACCCAATAAAAAAATAAACTTATGAGATATGAAATAAACAACTTTTTTTTTGTTTAACTGTGTTTTTTATTAATATTTTTAAAGGTAATAAAGTCAGTTTACACACCAAAACAATAAGGGCATGTCCCCACGGTACGGGTTTTCGGCCGGTTTTTCAGCTGGTTTGCGGTTTTTCAGACCGCCTGAAAAACCGGCCGAAAATGAGCACAATTTTGCTCTATGGAAAACCCGTGCAGCAGTCCCCACTGTACGGGTTTTCCATCTGGCGGTTTTTCCGGCGATGGGCCGCTCAAAAAGCATTGAGCATGTTCATTCTTCCGTCCGGTTTCCTGACGAAATATGCACACCTCAATGGGAGGGGGGCGGGCTGTTCTCCGCTCATCGCGGAGAAAAGTCGTCCCCCCCACGGCCGTGGGGACGGGCGCAAAACAGGACAAATACCGGCCGGCAAACCGACTGGTATTCGCCCTGTGCAGTGGGAACGCGCCCTAATAGTTCCTTCAAATATAAGTGTCAAATGAAAACCGAGACTTTAAACATGGATCCAGTGTATCTAACATAAGATCTAGAATTCAAATGTATAGTTAACTACATAAAACTACGTTGTACACAGGCTTAGACTGGCCCACAGGGGAGTAGGGGAAACCCCCGATGGTCCCCTGAACATGGTAGATCTTAAGTTGTTTTTTAACTCCATATACATCCTCAGAAGAGGCAAAAAAGCATAGAAAGAGAGGCGAATAGCAAGAAGCAGAGTATAGCAGGCATGTACAGTCATTTACAGAAGCTGTAGGGTAGACCACTAAGATAAACTCCACCGGTGGGCCCATAATAACTCAACTGGTGGGCCCCTAGGGTCAACTCCACCTGCATGACCTGCAGAGTAGTTCAAATCTGGTTGGAGGCGAGACCTTAGAAGACCGCAATGTGGATGTTGTCATGGGGGCCGCGGGCGCCGCTGCGCCCCGCGGTCTCCCCTCTGCCTGCAGGGCTCCTGGCGCGGGTGCCGCGGCTGCCCGCGCCCATCTCCCTGCTGCCCGGGCTCTCGGCGCGGATGCCGCGGCTGCCCGCGCCCATCTCCTGCTGCCCGGGCGCCGGCACTTACAGCCACGCTCGCGTGAACGCTGCCCTGTCTGTTACGGCCGCCGCGCGCGTGCCCGTGTCCCTAGGCGCGCGCGCGACGGCTGGTCGGGATTTAAAGGGCCAGCGCCCCAGTAATTGGTTATTGCTGGGCGCTGGTCCTATTTAAGGTACACGCCCCCAACACACCTTGCCAGTTCGTTGGTGTGCGTCCAGGTAGTTTGAGAGTATTGAGAGTCTGTTCTAATCGCCCCGTGTACCAGTCCGTTTGCGACGTTCCGGCCCTGGCCTGTATGCCGCCCGCCCTGACCATCTGCCGGTCTCTGACCACGAACCTCGGCCCCCTGCCCTGAACTTCTGCCTGCCCCCGCCTACGCCTTCGGGGGGCTACTTAGACTCCGTTCCCTGACGTGGCTTACACCAACGCTAGCGGTGGTCCAGCGAATCCACCATACCTGTTACAGTACGAACTGGCCATGGATTCCGCCAGGGTACCTCTGCCTGAACTCCGGGACCTTGCGACGGCTGTCGCCCAGCAGAGTCAGCGTGTCGACCACCTCGTGGCATGATGCAGAATCTTGCAGTCCGTTTTACCGCCATCAGCGACTGCTACGTCTCGCCAGCACCTGTTGCCCCTGCAATTTCACCGGGACCTTCTCTGCATCTCCCGCTCCCCTCTCTCTATGATGGAGACCCGAAGAAGTGCAGAGGCTTCCTCAGTCAATGCTCCATCCACATTGAGATGCTTGGACATCATCCACATTGAGATGCTTGGACATCAATTCCCCACTGAGCGGGCTAAAGTGGCCTTCATTATTAGCCTCCTAACTGGCGAAGCTCTGGCCTGGGCCACCCCGCTATGGGATCGAGGAGACCCGCTCACGGCTAATCTGCAAGGCTTCCTCCAGGGATTCCGCACTGTCTTCGAGGAACCTGGCCGTACCTCGTCCGCGGCTGCTGCTTTGCTTCGCCTCTGTCAGGGTGATTCTACGGTGGGACAGTACTCTGTGCAGTTCCGTACGCTAGCTTCAGAACTCGACTGGAACAACGAGGCTCTGGTGGCGACTTTCTGGCAAGGCCTCTCGTGACGCGTTAAAGATGAGCTCGCGGCTCGGGATCTGCCATCCTCTCTGGACGAATTGATTCGGCTGGCCACCCGGATCGACATTCGCTTGGCGGAGAGACAACAAGAGCTCCGTCTCCAACGCGAGTCTACTCGACCACGCCGGCCGCTTCTTGGGGGGCTGTCCGGTGCGTCCGGGAGCCTCTCTCACCTGGGGCTCGCAGGGGAGGCATCCCTTGGTGTCAGTGCGGCTCTCCCGTACTGACCATTCCGGTACGTTGTGGAACTGTCGCCTGACAGTACCTTTCAGGCCACCGCCTTCCTGGACTCAGGGTCGCTGGTAACTTTATTAGCCATGCACTGGTGTCTAAGTTCCGGGCTTCCAGTGACCCCTCTGCAGAAAACCATGTTTGTCTCCTCTGTCAGTCGCGAATGCCTCAAGGATGCCATTCGGTTTCTGCATTGCGCCCCTCACCTGCAGATAGGCGCGCTACACCAGGAAAGGGTTGAAACTCCTCGTGCTGCTTCGTTCCTCTTCTGAGATCCTTCTGGGCCTTCCCTGGTTGCAAGACCATGCTCCGATCCTAGACTGGAACACAGGCGAGATCCTTCGTTGGGGTCCGGCATGTCACTCTCGATGCCTGGTGGCACTCCGCCCTGGTCTGCTTCTGCAAAACCTTCGAAGTCATCTGCCAGGTCTGCCTGCTCCTTACCAGGACTTTGCCGACGTCTTCTCCGAAAGACAAGCCGAAACTCTGCCCCCGCACCGGCCCTTCGACTGCCCTATCGATCTGCAACCCGGTACTACGCCTCCCCGAGGCAGAGTTTACCCTCTTTCGGTCCCGGAGACAAAGGCGATGTCGGAGTATATTCAAGAGAATCTCCGCAAGGGCTTTATACGCAAGTCATCCTCACCTGCGGGAGCCGGATTCTTCTTTGTCGAAAAGAAAGATGGAACCCTCCGGCCCTGTATCGATTATCGTGGTCTAAATAAGATAACCATAAAGAATCGATATCCCCTGCCTTTGATTTCGGAGCTATTTGACCGCCTACGTGGCGCAAACATTTTCTCTAAATTGGACCTTCGTGGTGCTTATAATCTGATTGTATTCGGGGAAGGCGGACGAATGGAAAACAGCCTTTAACACCCGTGATGGCCACTTAGAATAATCTGGTCATGCCCTTTGGCCTTTACAACGCCGGCCATTTTCCAGAACTTCGTCAACGAGATCTTCTGCGACCTCCTCTATGTCTGTGTCATCATTTACTTGGATGACATCCTGATCTTCTCTCCGGACCGAAGGTTCACCGCCATAACGTCCGCCTGGTGCTCAAACGTCTCCGAGACCATCAGTTGTATGCCAAATTAGAGAAATGCCTATTCGAGCGCACTTCGTTGCCCTTCCTGGGGTACATAGTCTCGGATCAAGGACTCCAGATGGACCCTTCTAAACTGTCTGCAGTTCTACAGTGGCCTCGACCAGTGGGTCTTCGGGCTATCCAACGTTTTCTAGGCTTTGCGAACTACTACAGACAGTTCATCTCACATTTCTCCACGCTCGGCCCCGCTGGTGGCACTGACGAAGAAAAACGCCAACCCCAAATCCTGGCCTCCCGAAGCTCAAGAAGCCTTTGAGCATCTCAAGTACACATTTGCTTCGGCCCCTGTGCTATCTCGCCCGGACCCACTGCGTCCGTTTGTTTAGAGGTGGAAGCCTCTTCTGTAGGTGCCGGAGCTGTCCTCTTGCAAAAGTCGGCCTCCGGAAAACTGTGTACTTGCGGATTCTTCTCAAGAACCTTCACGCCAGCTGAGCGAAATTATTCTATTGGAGATTGTGAACTAATGGCCATTAAATTGGCCCTAAGAAGAATGGCGGCACTTGTTGGAGGGGGCTCGCCACCCCTTCGAAATCTTCACAGATCACAAAAACCTCCTCTATCTTCAATCAGCTCAATGTCTAAATCCTCGTCAAGCCAGGTGGTCCCTCTTCTTCGCCCGCTTTGACTTCTTCCTTCACTTTCGACCAGCTGAGAAGAACGTCAGGGCGGATGCCCTTTCTCGATCCTCGGATACTGTGGGCACAGAAGCACCTCTGCAGCATATAATTCCTCCAGAACGCTCCTCACGGCAGCCCCCATGGAGCTTAAAACCCACCTCCGGGAAAGACTTATGTACCGCACCCGGCCATGCGGCCTCGTATTCTAAAGTGGGGGACACTCTTCCCGTGCTGCTGGCCATCCTGGAGTGCATAAATCTCTGCGGTTAATCTCCCGCTATTACTGGTGGCCCACCCTGGCTCATGATGTTAGAGATTATGTTCTGGCCTGCACCTCCTGTGCTCGCAACAAGGTCCCTCGCCTCAGACCCTCAGGTCTACTACTACCTCTCCCTGTGCCTGAAAGTCCTTGGTCCCATATCGCCATGGATTCATTACCGATCTCCCGGCCTCATCGGGTAATACAGTCATTTGGGTGGTGACCGATTAGGTTCTCTAAAATGGCCCATTTTGTCCTCTGCCCGGGTTACCCTCCACCCATTTATTGGCCCAACACTTTTTCCAGCACGTGTTTCGTCTACATGGGCTCCCGTTACATATCGTTTCTGATAGAGGAGTCCAGTTTGTGTCTAAATTCTGGCGGGCTCTGTGTACTCAATTACGGGTCCAGCTGGACTTCTCGTCGGCCTATCACCCTCAAACCAACGGGCAGGTAGAGAGGGTCAACCAAGTGGTGGGGACCTACCTACGACATTTTGTTTCCGCCCGCCAGGATAACTGGTCGGACCTCCTCCCCTGGGCGGAATTTTCATACAACTCCTTGGACTCTGAATCCACAGGAGCCTCTCCCTTTTTTGTTGTCTTTAGGCTACATCCCCGCCCACCGATCCCGCCCTCGGGTGACGTTACCGCCGTGGATGCCCAAGTACGGGACATCATGTCTCTCTGGCAGGTCACACGTCAGGCACTTCTACGGGCCTCCTCTCGTATCAAAGCCAAGGCCGACAGGGCACGGAGACCGGCGCCCATATTTAAGCCAGGTGACACGTCTTTGGGCCCTTTTGTGGTACTTCGGCAGTTAAATCCGGTGTCCTACAAGCTCCGCTTGCCTCCCACTCTGCGTATCCCGAACTCCTTCCATGTCTCGCTCCTCAAGCCTGTGGTGCTGAATCGCTTCTCCCGTAGATCTGTCTCGCCTTCTCCTGTGGCCGATTCTGATAACATCTTTGAGGTCAAGGAGGTCCTGGCGGAGAAGACAGTGAGGGGGAAGCGGTTCTTCCTTATTGACTGGAAGGGGTTTGGGCTGAGGAGCGTTCGTGGGAACCTGAGGCCAACCTGTCCCCCGACCTCCTTGCTAGGTTTCCAAAAAAGAGGGGGAGACCTAAGAGGGGGGGGGGGGGTACTGTCATGGGGGCCGCGGGCACCGCTGCGCCCCGCGGTCTCCCCTCTGCCTGCAGGGCTCCTGGCGCGGGTGCCGCGGCTGCCCGCGCCCATCTCCCTGCTGCCCGGGCGCCGGCACTTACCAGCCACGCTCCGGTGTACGCTGCCCCTGTCTGTTCCGGCCGCCGCGCGCGTGCCCTAGGCGCGCGCGCGCGAGGGCTGGTCGGGATTTAAAGGGCCAGCGCCCCAGTAATTGGTTATTGCTGGGCGCTGGTCCTATTTAAGGTACACGCCCCCAACACACCTTGCCAGTTCGTTGGTGTGCGTCCAGTTAGTTTGAGAGTATTGAGAGTCTGTTCTGATCGCCCGTGTACCAGTCCGTGTGCTACGTTCCTGACCTTGCCTGTTTGCTGCCCGCCCTGACCGCCTGCCTGTCTCTGCACACGACCCTCTGCCGCCTGCCCTGAACTTCTGCCTGTCCCCGACTACGCCTTCGGATTACGATTCTGTACCACGCACTACCCCGGCCGCCATCGCTAGCAAGTCACGTCGGGGGTAACGACCTGGTAGCCTCACGCCGCAGCAAGTCCATCCCGCTTTGCGGCGGGCTCTGGTGAAAACCGGGGGCTACTTAGACTCCGTTCCCTGACGTGGCTTACACCAACGCTAGCGGTGGTCCAGCGAATCCACCATTTGTAAATACGAAAATCGGCACCTCTCTGGGATTTGGAAGTCTGATTGTAAGGACTGAAATGGAAGAATGTTTCTGGTACGATAGTCAACAATATCAGCAAACCTAAAAAGGTTGCGTTCAAACCATGGTTTGAAGGACAAGTTACCCATACTCTCAGGGATAAGGGGGTTAAATAAAAAGGAGGTCATGGGTGAAGAGGGGGAACATAGGTTGAATCTTTTCATACATTTTTTTCCATATTGACCAAGTTAATTTTATAGGGCCCAGTAGCGGTTAGTCAATTCGAACATGGGATGTAGCCCATAGCAAAGAGTTGGGGTGTGTTGGGGCAAGCCACGGCTTTTCTATTTCTGCCCATTTTGAAGTGGCTAATAAAGAAGACCAGGCTGGGATTCTACGAAGTTGGGCTGCCCAATAATACTTGGTAAGGTCTGGGAGTGCAAGGCCTCCCTCAGTTCGTCCCATCATCATGACACTCCTATTAATTCTATGTCTTTTGTTTGACCATATAAAATTAAAGAAGGAGGTTTGTATGGCTTTCAAGTCCTTCGTAGGGATGGGGATAGGCAGAGTCTCAAATAAGTATAATAATTTGGGTAGTAGGTTCATTTTTATGGCAGAAATTCTACCCAAAAGGGAAAGGGGTATATAAGCCACCTCTGCAGCGATCTTCTAATTTCGGTGTATTTACTGGGAAAGTTATTATTATATAGCGATGTGTAAGAAGTAGTTAGGTTGATTCCTAAATATTTTAAGGAGGTGGATCTCCAGTTATAGTGAAAATTGGCCTTTAAAGTGGACAAGTTACTCTCGGGGATATTAATAGGGAGAGCTTCCATTTTAGAGGTATTCATTTTGTACCCTGACAAAGCATAAAACTTGTTTAATAAAGAATGCAAATTGGGAAGCAATGTATGTGGCGAAGTTATAGTAAGTAAGATGTCATCTGTAAATAGAGAGACCTTGAATTCACTGCTCCCAACAGAAACCCCCCTAACATTTGCGTCTGAGCGAATTGCTGAAGCAAGGGGCTCAACACACAACACAAATATCAAGGGAGAGAGGTGGCACCCTTGTCTGGTACCATTAAAGATCTTTATCAGAGGAGACATGCTATAAGGGAGCCGGATAGTTGCAGTGGGCCGGGAATATAAAGAGTATAGGGCCTGTAAAAATGGGCCAGTAATCCCAAATCTCCGCAGGGTAGCCAACATGTAAGGCCAATTGAGGCGGTCAAAGGCCTTCTCTGCATCTAAACTTAACAAAAGGGCAGTCTTATCCATCCTATTGACCACATCAATAAGCTAACCGCCTTCCTAGTGTTATCCCCCCCTTGCCTATTTAAAACAAATCCGACTTGGTCCTTATGCACCAAGTGCGGCAACCATATTGCTAGTCTATTAGCCAATATTTTTGTTAATAATTTAAGATCTGCATTAAGCAATGCTATTGGCCTGTAGTTTGAGACATCCAGGGGATCCTTATTAGGCTTGGGGATTAGGAAAATATAAGAGTGCAGAATAGAGGCAGGCACCTTGGTACCGTTTAGAATTACATTATACATCTGCAACTGGTAAGGAATAAGCTGAGGGCTATAAATTTGATAGTAAAGATAGGTCAGGCCATCAGGGCTCGGCTCCTTACCAGAGGGCATAGATTTAAGGGCCTCTGCCAATTCTTCAGGAGAGATTGGGGAGTTAAGTGAATCCACTGCCTCTGTAGTCAACACCGGTAAATTGCAAGAGGAAAAGAAGTTTTGCAACACATTGTCCCTTTCCACCTTGTAGCTTGGGAGAGTATCAGGGAGGGAGTAGAGATCTGAAAAGTATTTATGGAATAACTTTCCAATTAGATCTGGGTCGTATGTCACCCGACTGTTTCCATCTCTCAGGGCATGCGGGTTTCGCTTCTCCATGTCCTCTCTGAGCTGCCTGGCTGAAATAAACAACTTTTTTAAAAATGTTACCATAAACATTAAAGACATAGACAAGGACTGTCTACAAGAGGTTGTGGATGGCTCTTTCACAGTGTCAGACTGGGGTGCATAGGGCCCACAGGTAAAGTTGATTTTAGGAGCCCACCAGTTGAGTTGTTTATAGGCCCACCAGTGTTTATTTTGGGGCCTACCCTGCAACTGCTGTAAATTACTGTACATGTCTCCTATATTCTGCCTCTTTTATTTTCTACCTCTCCTGAGGATTCATACACAATTAAAAAAATCAAGTCCAGGTCTGCCATGCTCAGAACCCCACCAGGGGTTTCCTGTGTTCCCTTGCAGGCCAGTCTGAGCCTGCCCTTTCATGCAGTACTGAAATAATCGTAGGATGACAAATCTGTCCAGGTGCTGCCTCCCATCTCATTCAGAACCTGCTCCTGCCCCAACAGGAACCACCTGGCCAGTTACACAAAAGGTGGGATCTCCATACCTCCTATGGGCTACAAAATCCCCTTAATGAAAGCCATCCCCTCTGCAGGCAGCCACAACAAGCAACCAGACAGCATACACAAATGAAACCCTCACACCACCTGCTGCCATTGGGCATCTACTAGGGTCAGGCTACTGACCAACCTAAAAACATAATCCTCTTGGCCTTTCCCAAACATTAAGAGCCAATCACAGTTCCTTCTATTAAAAAGTCAATGTCTCCACATCCCACACTGCTCAATCCTCCTAGGCTACCTGTCCTATCATTGTAAAGCATACTTGCCAATCTGTTTTCTCCTGAACTCTGGAGATGTTTATCCCACCCCAGAATAACCTTTAAAGCCCTTTTTAGGGATGAGGTTTGCACCAGCCTAATCTTTTTTGCATCCTATTTACAGGAGAAAAATGGAGTATTGACAAGTATACAATAAACCCTATCATGCTGAGCCTATAACTAGCTGCTCCTGTTCTACAGCCTTCACTTTCTCTGACTGTGGCATCTCACTTTAGACATCTCTTAGACACGGGTGCATAACTGTGCCTTAGTGCGCCGATTTAGTTATTTCACCACCATTTTCGGATTTGAAAACCGTCTAAAAACCGACTCCCCATAGACTTCAATAGAAAATCCAAGCTGTAATCTACATAGTTTGGATTTTCTGACAGTCGGAGTTCAAAAACATATGGAACATGCACATTCTTCCGTCTGGTCTTGAGCCGAAAATGTATTGTTCAATGTTCAAGGGGGCGGACGAATCCGCAAACCGCAGACTTAACCATCTCCCTAGGGTATGTTCACACGGCATAATTGCGGCACATACAGTACGGCCGCAATTACGGCGGGTGTTTTGGGAGTCGCGCTGACCAGCGCGTACTCCCATGGCGCTGGCGGCCCGGCAGCCCGCCAGCCCCATAGACATTTATTACTCGCGGCGCGTATTCGCCGCAAGCAATTGACATGTCAATTATCTCCCTGCTCATACAATACTCTCGTATTGTACGAGCGGGGAGAGGAGGTATAATCCATAGTTCTCTATGAGAGCTATGGATTACCGTAATAATGGGGCGCATTTTCCTGCATATTAAGCGCAGTAAGCCGCGAAATACGTGGCAAAATGTGCCCCAAAATAAGCCGTGTGAACATAATCTAACGTTTAAAAGATGATGAAATACTGGTTGTATTCTTTAATCAGAATCCGACCGGTGTTTTTTCACTGCCGTGTGGATGTTCCCTAATGAATTGGCAAATTGCAGTTTTTTTTTTCCTCTCAATCCTCCTTACTACCTTCTTTTGAATTGGGTGTGGTTTGGATCAGCACATAAACAGTACTGAATCACGAAAGTCACACAGATTTCTAATTGTATTTATTAAAAGTGAATGCACAATAAGAAGTCACACACTGAACTCGCCAGTTCAGTAGAAAGAGACTTCTAATTTATTTCAAGTAAACAGCAACTTTTATAACCTATTGTTCAGTGTTGGGTGCAAAGTACTAGGAGGGCCGAGTGCAGACCCCCACACAGAGCAACTAGGTAAGCATACTTGTCAGTCCTTGATTGGTTATGCTCTTATTTGGTTCACTCTGCAACCTGTAGTTCTCTTACATCATCTTGGGTGTAGTCTGAATGAAGGAGCCATCTTGTGGGTGAAATAGACATTTCACATTGTACATTCCACAACAGGTTCAGTAGCAGTCCTACCATCAGGGCCGTTCCTAGGGGCGGGCAGGGCGGGAGTCGCCCGGGGCGCCGAGGCTCCGCTCACACGTGGGGGGGGCGCAGCGACCGCCCGCCCTGCCCACCTTGAGGATCGCCCCTGACTCTGCCCGACTGTTTTATAACAGTCGCACAGAGCCAGCAGCTGCAGGGAGGAGGCGGGACGGATCGTTCCTCCCGCCTCTCCCCTGTAGTATCTTTGCTATTGAGTGCGATCATACAAGGTCGCAGGGGGCACAGGGCTTTCACCGCGCCCCTGTGACGCTCGATCTCCTCGGCTGGCAGCTCTGCCGCCGAGGAGATCCCTGGGAGCTGGGTGCAGCGTAAGCAGCGTGATGACGTCATGCTGCTTACATCCAGACCGGGACGCGCGGACCCCGGTGAGTACTATTTTGTGATTTTAGAAATACTTACAGGGGCATCACTGGCTACAAGGGGGGGGGGGGGAGGAGGGCACACGGCTACAGGGAGATCACTGGCTACAATGGGGGCACACTACCTACAATGGGGGCACACTGGCTACAATGGGGGCATCACTACCTACAATGGGGGCACACTGGCTACATTGGGGCATCCTGGCTACAAGAGGGGCATCACTGGCTACAAGAGGGGGCATCACTGGCTACAATGGGGCTCATGCTACAAGGGGGCACTGGCTACAAGGGGGCATCACTGGCTACAATGGGGGCATCACTGGCTACAATGGGGGGCATCACTGGCTACAAGGGGGGCATCACTGGCTACAAGGGGGGCATCCTGGCTACAAGGGGGCATC
Organism: Phyllomedusa bahiana; assembly: GCA_025379985.1. Classification (NCBI taxonomy): domain Eukaryota; kingdom Metazoa; phylum Chordata; class Amphibia; order Anura; family Hylidae; genus Phyllomedusa; species Phyllomedusa bahiana. The sequence continues at coordinate 123,279 of JAODAL010007132.1, forward strand.
CTGGCTACAAGGGGGGCATCCTGGCTACAAGGGGGGCACACTGGCTACAAGGGGGGCACACTGGCTACAAGGGGGGCACACTGGGTACAAGGGGGGGCACACTGGCTACAGGGGGGCATCTCTGGCGGGGGAATCACTGGCTACAGGAGGGCATCTACTGACTACAAGGGCATCTACTGGCAACAAGGGCATCTATGGCAAAAGGGCTCACTGGCTACAGGGGGCATCATGCTATAGGGGCATCTATGATAAACAGGGGGCATCTATGATAACAGGGCATCAACTGGCTATAGGGGGCTATCCGGTTATGGGGGGTATCACTGGCTACAGGGGGCTATACTGGCTATAGGGGCTTTCATGGGTAAGGGGTATGCATGGTACATATGAATGCTATAGATGGGGAGTTGTATAGAGATAGGAATTGGTAGAGAAGTGCTGATAAAGGGAGGAGTCTTAAGATATTTGTTTTTTAATTTTTACAGTGAAGAGTCGGGAGTAGTCGTCATGGTTTCTGGTACAGATGTAAAAGAAGTGAAATAGAACAACTCTTCAGAGACGTCTCCTGTGAGTCACTAGATATAACTTTACTGTAATCATTTATATGTCTGCAGAGCCTGTGTACAGCTGGTATCCACCACTGTATGCTGGTAATATTGGTTGAAGTATAATGGTTTGTATTCAGTAATGGTCAGTTTGTATTATTCAGTCACTATGTGCTGGTGATATGTGGTCACGGTGTTGCTGTATTTGGTCACTATGTGCTGGTGATATGTGGTCATGGTGTGGTAGTATTATTCGGTCACCATGTGCTGGTGATATGTGGTCTTAGTGGTCTTGGGATTCTGGTTGGTGGAGCGGTGTTATTTGGTAACTGTATGACTTATCTAGTAATTTTATACGTAGCACATTGTGGTAAAGCTTTCTGTATATTTTGGCTTTGGTTGATGGTGATGCACTGTGTTTCATTATGGCGCATTATGTTACATGAGGTGGGGTGGGGGGGCGAAATTTCTTCACCTCGCCCTGAGTGAAATTTAGCCTAGGAACGGCCCTGCCTACCGTGATAATCTGACACACACTGGTTATTAGGAATGAGCTCTAGGCTGTGTCTACATGGCAAAGGACAAAATATTGTCTGATTTTCAGTCTGAATTTGAACTGAAAAAATGTTCGTCTCACGAATATTTTGAAGTGATTTTCACAAAAAGTGACAGTTTTCAATTCCTTTTTAGATTTTTTTTTAGTCGACTTTGTGGCAGAAAAGTGTACTGAGTGTAGTTCAAACCAGCCGGTATTTGTCCTGTGCAGTGGGAACGCACCCTAAGGCCTCGTTCACACGGCTTATTTTGCCGCGGATTGGACCCGTACTCCGCGCCGGATTTTCGCTTAAGTACGGCGCCAATCCCGTTCCCTGCTTCATTACGGTGAATCCCACATGCCTTCCATAGAAAGACATGGATTCCGTTCGTCTCCTCCCCGTCGGGAATAAGCCGTGTGAACACGGCCTATGGGTTGCAACATGGCATTGATGGATGGAACAAGACAGGATGTCTCAGATGTGCAGGTCTGCTTTCATCATGCAGGAACTGCTGACACACTGCAGCCACATGAGGCCCAGCATTGTCATACATCAGAAGGAACCCAGGGCCCACTGCATCTGCATATAGTCTCACAATGGGTCTGAGGATCTGATCCCAGTACCTAATGGCAGTCAAGGTACCTCTGGCAGCACATGGAGTGCCTTCCAGAGAAACGTCTCCCCACCAGGGCCGGACTGGGAATAAAAATCAGCCCTGGCACAAAGCCCCCAGCAGCCCACATACAATATCCGCTTACAAAATTCCCCATGTTCTCGCACTTCGCCACTTTCTAAAATAAACTACACTGTAAAGCTGCTTTCACACAGAGCACTTTTGGTGCGTTTTTGTGCAGAAAGGCAGAGCAGTTAATGCTGGACATTTCTGCACAAAAAAAAACCGCATCAAAAAATGCATCAAAAACTGCTCTGTGTGAGAGCCCCCTACACACAAGCAAGAAAGAGAGAAACAAGCTGGTGCAAGGAAAACCCCTCATCACAGAGTCTGGTGTGCGCTTGCTTTACAATCTGGGACAAGCCCACACTGACACTACATAAGCACCAACATAACCTACAACCCCACCAATCACATCCCCAGTAGTCAGGTCACCATCACATGAATACAGCAGTGATTCAACACAGAAGTAAACTTACTGCTGACAGCAGGGACTCACAGGAGACGTCATCTCTGATGGGAGTTGTTCTCTTCTCCTTTTCTTCTTCTGGCCCAAACCTCCATGATGTCTTCCCTGATGAGTTGTTTCCTTCCATTTTTTCTCTGTCCGGTACAGCATGCAATGTCCTCTTCTAGTGGTCACTACTCGTCCCTGTAGAATTTACCACAAATACATCTTAGACTCTCTTCCAGCACTTTCCTATCAATTCCCCAAACAGCGTATGTTAGACCCTAAAAATTAGAAATTAAAAAATGTCAGATAAGTGGCATATAAATAGGTAGACCCCCCATTAGGCAGGCAGGGCCAGTATGTAGATAGGCAGGGACAGTATGCAGGCGGAGGGGCAGTATACAGGAGGCAGGGGCGGTAGTGGGAGGGGGGCCCCGTTATGCCAGGGGAAGGACAGTATACAGGCAGACGGGACAAATACAGGCAGACGGGCCACTTTTAGGGGAGACGGGACAGTATACGCCAGGGCAGGGTATGGCAGCCAGGGGGGTATGGGACCAGGGCAGGGTATAGGCAGCCCGGGCAGGGTATAGGCAGCCAGGGCAGGGTATAGGAGCCAGGCGGGTATAGGTACCAGGGGGGGTATAGCCCAGGCAGGGTATGGCAGCCAGGGGGGGGTATAGGCAGCCAAGGCAGGGTATAGGCAGCCAGGGCAGGGTATAGGTACAGGGCTTTAAGGCAGGCAGCGGGCAGGGTATAGGTAGCAGGGCAGGGCATAGTAGCCAGGGCAGGGTAATAGGCAGCCAGGCAGGGTATAGGCAGCCAGGGCAGGGTATAGAGCTAGAAAGGGTATAGGTAGTCAGGGCTATTATAGGCAGACAGGGCAGGGTAATAGGCAGCAGGGCTATTATAGGCAGCCAGGGCAGGGTATAGGTAGCTAGGGCAGGGTATAGGTAGCCAGGGCAGGGAATAGGTAGCTAGGGCCTGGTATAGGTAGGCAGTGCTATTATAGGCAGCCAGGGCAGGGTAAAGGCAGCCAGGGCTATTATAGGCAGCCAGGGCAGGGTATAGGTAGCCAGGGCAGGGTATAGGTAGCCAGGGCAGGGTATAGGTAGACAGGGCTATTATAGGCAGCCAGGGCAGGGTATAGGTAGGCAGGGCTATTATAGGTAGCCAGGGCAGGGTATAGGTAGCCAGGGCAGGGTATAGGTAGGCAGGGCTATTATAGGCAGCCAGGGCAGGGTATAGGCAGCCAGGGCAGGGTATAGGTAGCCAGGGCAGGGTATAGGTAGGCAGGGCTATTATAGGCAGCCAGGGAAGGGTATAGGCAGCCAGGGCAGGGTTTAGACAGCCAGGGAAGGGTATAGGCAGCCAGGGTAGGGTATAGGTAGGCAGGGCTATTATAGGTAGCCAGGGACAGTAAGTAGTTTAAAAAAAATAATACTCACCCGCTGTCCCCTCCTCTTCACCTGCTCCGGAGCGGCCGCTGGCTTCCTGGTACAGGTCTGCGGAGCAGGCGCGCGATGACATCATCATCAGAAGATCCAAGCTGTTCAGCCTCGGCCGCTGTTTGCACCGCACGGTGCAGGCGGCGGCCGTGAAGGCTGCATGGCTGGGTTGGTGACCCGGCCGAGCAGCCGAGTGGCGAGGGGGGCCTGTCGGTCCCCTGCAACAGGGGTCCATTCGCAGATGCGACCATTGTGGCCCCTGTACGTGCGCCACAGACCGGCGCCGGGACTCAGGGCCCGCTGGGGGGGAACACCGGCCTCCTCGGCGGGCGATCCGAGCTGGCCCTGTGGCCCGGACCCCAGCGGCCCGCCGGGCAAATGACCATTACTGATCCATCGCCAAACCAGTGATGCTGGAGGATGCTGCAAGCAGCAGAATGTTCTCCGCATCGTCTCCAGACTTTGTCATGTCTTTCACATGTGCTCAGTGTGAACCTGCTCTTCTCCGTGAAGAGCACAGGGCGCCAATGTCGAACCTGACAATCCTGTTGTTCTCTGGCAAATGCCAATTCCATGCACGGTGTTGGTCTGTAAGCACAACACCGACTTGTGCACGTTGGGCCCTCATACCACCCTCATGGAGTCTGTTTCTGATAGTTTGAACAGACACATGCTGGAGGTCATTTTGCAGGGCTCTGGCATTGCTCCTCCTTGCACAAAGGAGGAGTTAGCGGTCCTGCTGCTGGGTTGTTGCCCTCTTACGACCCCCTACACGCCTCCTGGTGCACTGGGCCCGGCTTGTATTGCCTATGCTTTTAAAAAATGTGTGACAGACAC